>JADBJO010001501.1:395000-419860 GCA_016801955.1 Conus betulinus
TTGGAGGTATCTCGAGGGACGACAGTGTCTCCAGTACAGAAGTGCTTTGCAGAGCAAACTTGTCTGGTATGGAGGTTCTCATTATGAAGACTCGGCTTCAATTGGCTAGAAGTGTGGACTGACGACACACATCTTCTGAAGCTGGTCATCTTCTTGAAGCTGGCATCAGGCTGAAGAAACACTGATCAGTCACTCACAGGCTGCAGAGACTGCCTAAAACGATCGCTAGGACTGATGAGAGATCTTCACCACTGCATGGTGAATTGTCCATAAGGGAGCACAAGTCTTTGAAGAGAGACAGTGTACAAGTCCTGGACCTGGTGTGTCAAGGCTGCAAGGAGAGAAGACTTGATATAGCCTCTGCTGTCTCATGCCCACTGAGCAGCCCCATCTGAGCATCAAATTTCAGGCTGAGTGCTCACCTATGATGTCATAGGCATCACCATGGGTTGCAATCAAACTCCAGTACACATAACATTCTTATGAAAGTATGTGTGCCTGCCTAGGTATGTTTGCATTTCCATATTGTATGAGTTTTATTGCGTGTGTGTGTGTGTGCGTGTGTGTATGTGTGTGTGTGTGTGTGTGTGTGTGTGTGTGTGTGTGTGTGTGTGTGTGTGTGTGTGTGTGCGCATGCGTGCAAGCAAGCGTATGTGTATTGCTTGTATGTGTGTGCATGCATTGGATGTTGATGTTGATAGTACCAAAATTTGGTGTGCAGGCAGAAGTGGAGGAGACCTGCAAGAGAATCCAGTCCATGAGGGGTGTAAACGGTATTCTGATTACCAACAGTGACGGTGAGTTGATAGCAAATGCAGGCCTAACAGAGTATCCTGAATTGTGACCATTACCTTAAGTGATGATGAACTGACAGCATCAAACCATAAAGGGTATCCTTTTTAGTGACAGATGACTTTGAGCACTGGTGAGTTGACATGGACACTGACTGCATTGCTGCTGAATCACTTCAGTGTGGTTAAGTGGTACCTGTTAAGATCCAACATAACACAGGACACCACACCTTCTGACAGCAATAATTGCATCGTCACAGAGCCAGTGCCAGCTCTCTCTTTCTCCAGGGTTGCTACCGCTTTTCAACAACAGTCCTTATGAATTTGTGGATACCAGCAAATTTGATAGAACCAAGTCAAGGGTATTGACATGGAGAGGCAATCAAAACTGGAGTCACAATGAGAGCGTGGCTGGAAGGGCCACAGAATTTGATTTTTTTTTTTTTTTTTTCCTTTTTTTTCTTTGTTGCTGATTGATGAGGATGAAGATGAAGCTGTGATTTTAATTCTGGTCTGAGACTTTATGACAGGGCTGTACTCTAAGCTTACTTTATTGATTATATTCAGGGTGTCAAACAGCCTGAGAGATACAGACACTTGCAGTGTTGGTCAGGAAATTGAGCAACACTCTCAAAAGACTTGTCCATTAAGTGGATGAAACTCGACTGTGTGATCACAGTCTTCCCGACTGAGCCCTGAGCAGACTCAACAATGTGTTGGAGCCCATCAGAGCCGAAAAATCCCTCAGGTGAATGGTCCTGAAGGGAATAGAACCTATGACCTCCTCGCAAGGAGTCTGTGCACTAACCGCTTTGCCGTGGCGGCAAGTTCTCTGGTTGTTATTTATAATGGGGACCTTACCCTTCTGTTCATTGATCATTAAGAGGCATTTGAACCTGTAGTCAGCAAACAGACAGAGCACTTGTCTGTATTGTAAGTTTAATCCATATCAGTGACAGGTGGACAAAATGAACCATGGCAGAGTTTGATGGGCAAAATAAACCGTATAAACACTTGGTGGGTGAAAAATGAACCAGATCAATATTTGGTGGGTGAAGTGAGTCATGTCATTGCCTGGTGGGTTAAGTGAACCATATCAATGCCTGGTGGGTTAAGTGAACATATCAATGCCTGGTGGGTAAATTGAACCATATCAATGCCTGGTGGGTAAAGTGAACCGTATCAATGCCTGGTGGGTAAAGTGAAGTGTATCAATGCCTGGTGTAAAGGTAAAGTGAAGTGTATCAATGCCTGATGGGGTGAAAAGTGAACCATATCAATGCCTGGGGGTAAAGTGAACCATATCAATGCCTGGTGGGCAAGTGAACCATATCAACGCCTGGGTGGGTAAAGTGAAGTGTATCAATCACCTGGTGGGTAAATTGAACCATATCAGTGCCTGGTGGGTAAAGTGAACCGTATCAATGCCTGGTGGGTAAAGTGAACCGTATCAATGCCTGGTGGGTAAAGTGTGGGTAAAGTGGGTAAAGTGAACCATATCAATGCCTGGTGGGTAGAGCCCTGAGCAGACTCAAGAATGAAAAAGCGTGAGGTTTTGATGAAATATCCTATGAATTTCTGCAGGCTTCTTCAGGTAAAAAAAAAAAAAAAGGAATAGGCAGGTCTCTCTACAGCATTGTTGTACTTAATCCTTCAAGCAGGTCTGGTTCCATCAGACTAGACAACAGGCATTATTACAAAGCCTGTTTTTAAAACAAAGGAAAACAGTATGACCTTGGTAACTATCGTGGCATAGCTATTTTACACTGCTATGGAAAACTAAGTGTGCTAAACTAGAGACTGAACAAAGGTTTACTGAAAACAAGAACTTGTTGGATGAGGTGCAAGTGATATTTTGATCTGGATACTTGACTTTGGATCTTTTGTTTACTGTCTGAGGAAAAATCGATGTTTTGTTATTTAAAAAAAACACACAAAAAAACAACTGTATTGTGCTTTTTGTGATTTGGAAAAAGCCTTTGATAGTGTGGAAAGAATGTACTTATTGCAAAAATGATTGAATCAAAGGTGATGTTGTGCAGGTGATCAGAAAAGTGTATTTAAATGTCAAGTCATGTGTGACGGAAGGCCATTAAAAGTCTCTGCTCTTTTCCAATCAAATTGCGGGTGTGAAGAATGGTGGAAATTTGTCACCGCTATTATTTGCTTTGTTTTTAAATGACAGGAAGCTTTCTTAGAACAAAATAGGCATTTGCATACATTGATAACCACCACTAAAGAGGCAGACCAGCCTGACATTGAACGCTTCTTAAGAATGTTTCTTTTTCTGCATGCTGATAGCGCAGTAATTCTTTTAGAGATAGAAGGTGGGTTGCAAGTAGGATTTGACACTGGTAACCAACTTTATAACCTCAGGAATCATAAACTAAACACCAACTTTATAACCTCAGGAAGCATAAACTAAACACAAAGAATATTTAAATGTACATATCCGAATTCTTGCACAGTTTATAATACTTTTATTAATAAACAGTTCAGAGCCACAAATAACATCATACGCAGTTAACTTTCTTTGATTTCGTGATGAATTTCATTAGTTCTTAAGCAGCAGTGTTTGTTTTTTGTTTTTTTTTCTGGACATGAGAAAGAAAATCTTGCCATCATATTGCTGGAAAACCCCTATGTGCATTAAGTTACAGCATATGTTTTCCACAGAAAAGTAATAAGACCTTGTTGGAAATTGTTCACATTATAAATTGTTTATGAGACAGTCTGAAACAATTTTTGCTGCCTTGATTCAGTGTAAACATATTATTGGTTAAGCAAATGCTTCTTAAAATATGTGTGCAAGCATATTTATGTGTAGGTGTATGTGTACTATCACGTTTTGTTGATTAGGGAATTAATTCATTCATGTTGAGTGTGGAAATTGTTATAATGTACTGTATTTTCCACACATGTGTCACGTAATGATGTATATTCTTTATTTTCATTATACATCACAGGGATCTTTGAATTAAAATCTAAATCTCCTGTCTTAACCGACAACTCCGTATGTCCACTATTCCGTTATTTATTCCTTTTTTTCAACTTTCTTACGCTGACTCTGAAGAGCCACTGATGACATGATCTCTCTAAAAATGCATGAAAATGGAAGAAGCATGTGAGGGCGACCAAGACAGAATGAAATAGACCGAAATTTTCTTTCAAATCAAAATGTTGAATACTGCATGACTGTAAAAAGCTGACAAAGCCCATAGGTTCTGTGCCTCTTGTTGGCACAGTATTGTCATGGCTGCACACAGCATCTGTGTCTGGATCTCTCACTTGTATAACACAATATCAGGAATTATGTATTCTGGTGACAGAAGCTTCCAAATTCACTGCTGATTTTTTGTTGTTGTAAATGTATCCACTGCATTTTAAAAGGGTGGTGAACAGCACAATACAGTACTTTATAGGATGAATTAAACATGAAAGAAGTGAATTTGAGCTCCAAAGCAGGAAACGCGCACAAAGCTCTGCATGCACATGCACACATTGAAAACACACACACATACACTGTAGGGCCTCCTGCGGAGTTAAAGTAGAAATGCCTAGCATGAGAACACACCCACACCCACACACACACACACACACACACACACACACACACACACACACACACACGCACACACACATACACACACACACACACACACACACACACACACACACACACACACATATGCCAAAACACACACACACACACACACACACACACACACACACACACACACACACACACACACACACACACACACAAAATGACACACACACTGACTGACTGAAACAATTTATTGTCAGACGCAAATCATGGTTGTACTGACAAACACACACACACACACACACACACACACACACACACACACACACACACACACACACACACACACACACACCCCTATGCATCACTGTGTGCTCTGTGTTGTGTTGACCAGGTATCCCCATCAAAAGCACGGTGAGCGACCCTGTCCATCTGGCGTTCCACATGAAGCTTCTGGCGGACCATGCCAGCCGTGTGATTAAGGACCTGGACAGCCAAACGATCTCAGCATGCTCAGAATACATACCAAGACACATGAGATCATGTGCTGCGTTGGTCAGTACTTTATGCCATCTGGAGCGGTTTCGTTCCTATCAGTCTGACCTTTGTTTTCAGTATCATCGCTGTTGTTGCCGTTATTATTGCTGCCGTTTCACCATTAATTCTTGTTCAGTCAAGCATATGGAAATTATGGACTAATTCTACTACAGATTGTATCAAGTACTGTTTTTGCCTGTTGAAATTTAAAAAAAAAAAAAAAAAACCCCCGCCACTTTTCTAACAAAGTATATTATGAAACACTTGCTTGAAGGGGGCTTCTCTTCTGAGGACTGTCTGCTGCCACGCTTTCCACAAGTTCCTTTCTACTGGTAGAAGTATAAAAAGAGGATTTCCTTTTTAATATTGACAGTAGTAATAAACAGAAAAAAAAATGGCAATTCTTGTTATGTAGTAGCCTCTGGAATCCACAATTACAGTTCTTTCATTTCCAAATAATGAGTATATTTCCCAGTCCCATATTTTAAATAAATTTCTTTTAAACATGTTTTTATACAAAGTTTGGGTGTATGATTATTGGTTTCCATAAAAGAATTTTCGAGTCAGAAGTACCAGATGGTGGTATTGCCTGTTTTAATGCTATCTGCTGTTCCAAACAAGACTAATTCAATACCAGACGACAGTCTGTTACAAGAGTCATCATTTTCTCATCACTCATTCAGCCCTACTCCTGAGAGCTGCTTGTGCTGGAACAGCATTCTGGCGAAGTAGCCTGTTCATGCAAACCAGCTCACAAGTTTATAGAACTGCTGGTAAAGGGAAGTAACGAGCACAGAACTTATTATCTCATAGGTATGCTGAATTTGACTAATTTCAACAAGTAGTGTGATGTATTTTTTTTCCCATTTTTTGTTGTTTGTTACATCCAGAAATGGAATTATGCTCGAAATGAAATAATGTTTTGAGTTTATCACAGCATCAAAGGATCATGATTGTATCCCTGTTTATGAAATTTTATTATATTAATGCATAATCATTTTGCAGCGTTAGCCTTTCGATAAAGATATGAAAACTATTTTGGAAATATTAGCGTTTAGATGAAGCATCCCTTCCATTCGTGGAGCTCAAACTGGCCGGGCAGGAGAGAGTGCCTTGACTGTAAGCTCGGAAGGAGGGGGAAGGGTTAAAGTCTGCTCTGAATCCTTCCAGAGTGGCTGTATGTTGACAGGTGTATCCTTTTCGTCATGAAAAAAAGTACATCTCATTTTAAGTATACATTTTTTTGTTTTGTTTTGTTTTTAATCTATCGTTTGTGACTGAAATCCTGAAACATAATCTGACCTGAAGCCATTTCAAAACTAATATTCAGTTGACTGGAGTATTCAGTTTCGCTCCCCGATTTTAAATGGGGTGGTACTGAAAAAGTGTATATCCTCCTGAAGTGTGTGTTGTTGTATCTCTTGGACCCATTCTAAGCACTGATTAACAGTTTTGCGGAATTTGCATTTAAGTCACTTGTATCATCTTTCTTTGAGGATAGTTCTTTATTGATCGCATTTAGCTTGTAAACTGACAGAAGTTTGTCTCTGTTCCGTATTTTAGTGAGAAGGAACTGTAAACTTGAAATTCACCATTGCTGTCTACCAGGTCTTTTACAAAAAGGAATGTTCTTCTGTGGTGGGTTTTTACAATAGATGCAACCGTGATCAATCATAAACTTTTTGTTGTCTATGTTCACCTATCAAAGTGGCTTTTTTTTTTTCCTTTTTGGTTTTTTTTTTTTTTAGTTGTAAAATTTTGTCTGTGGCAGCTCCCTTTTAGTGTAGGGTCTTTGACGCACCTGATTAGTCTTATGAGTTGATTCAGTTCAAAGCATGTTTGTCTGCATCTTAATAAATGTTAGCAAACTGCCAAGAGAAATGTGGACAAATGAGTCACAAGACAAAACACAACACGTTTCGACTTCTTAGGTCTTCTTCAAGCAAGATACAAACAAATAGGACAATGAAAATGATTCAGCGCCTACCTTGCGCTGAAGAGATCAAAGCTAAGTGATTGCTCGTTCATTTTCATTGTCCTGCTTGTTTGTATCTTGCCCTGAAGAAGACCTGAGAGGTCAAAATGCGTCATGTTTTGTCTTGTGACTCGTTTGTCCATGTTTCTCTGGGCGGTTCGCTAACATTTGTTTAAGATTTTGTTTAGATTTCTGCCTGCAGTCTTCTCACTTTGCAACTAGATTTGTCTGCATCTTGTTTGAACCACCTGACGAGGCGCTGTTGTGGTGCAGATCCCAGCCCGCAGTGCAACTTCATGATGACCGTCATCCACGAGAATGGGAAGACTGAGGGACACTGCGACTGAGGCCAACAGCTGCTGACCTCTGCTGTCGCCATCTGGCGGCAACATCTGTGCCTGGGGTCACCATCTGCTGGCGACATTTCTTCAGTGCGGGCTCTCTCTTTTTGTAGACGTTTTCCCTTACGTTTTCGTCATAGCTGTAGACCATGTGGTCAGATCGCAATGTTTGTTTGTTTTTTGTTTATTTCATTTGGTGGTAGCTTAAAACCTGACAGTATACTCTTTCCTCCAGACAGGATGTGCGAAAACATCGCATCACCAGATTCAACACCACAGTTTTTTTTTTGTGGGTTTTCTATTAGACGTATGCATGTATTTTTTTTTTAATAATCAAGCCTGTGTCTTTTTTTTTTTCTTTCTTTCTTTTTGATGTTTTGCACAGTGCATGGATGAGATTAATATGCAGCGATAGACTGATGTGCAATATTCAGATTTGATAAGTGATGTTCAGGTTTCATGGCAACGTACAGGTTTGTTGGGTGACGTTCAGATTGGATATGTCATGTTCCAGTTTGATGTAACATCCAGATATGACATGTGACACTTTTGATATGTAACATTCTGATTTGATGAGCAACAGTCAGGTTTGATATGTAACATTCTGATTTGATGAGCAACATTCAGGTTTTGATATGTAACATCCTGATTTGGCGAGCAACAGTCAGGTTTGATATGTAGCATTCTGATTTGATGAGCAACATTCGGGTTTGGTATGTAACATTCTGATTTGATGAGCAACATTCATGTTTCGATATGTAACATTCAGGTTTTGTGTTACATTCAGAGTTGATGTAATATTGAGAATCAACGGAACATCCAGGTGTATGTGAAACATTGAGAATCAATGTAACATTCAAGTTTGATATTGACATTCAGATTTGATGTTACCGGTTTGATGTTACATTAAGAATTGATGTAAACATCAGGACTGTTGTAACATTCAGCTTTGATGTGACATTCAGGTTTGATGTCTGATTCAGGTTTGATGCGACATTCAGAATTGATGTATTCTTTAGATTTGATGTTGCTTGGTGTGACATTTAGACTGGACATTCAGATTGGATATGTAACATTCAAGATTGCTGTAACTTTCAGGTTTTGATGTAACAGTCAAGATTTGATGTGACATTCAGGTTGGATATGTAACATTCAGGATTGCTGTAACTTTCAGATTTTGATGTAACGGTCAAGATTTGATGAGACATTCGGCTTTGAAATAACACTCAGATTCAAAGATAACATTCAGATTTGATTTAGCATTCAGGATTGATGTGACCATTAGATTTTGTGTAAAAGGCAGGTTTGATGTGACAGTCAGAATTGAAGTGACAATCAGATTTGATGTGACATTCAGGTTTGATGTGACCTTCAGACTTGAGGTGATGTTCAGATCCGATTTAACATGCAGAATTATGATGTTAACATCCAGGGTTGGGGTAACATTCAGGTTGGGAGTAAACTTCGGTTTGATGTGGCATTCAGGCTTATGTACCATTCTGGAGGTTCAGGAAACCAACGAACACGTTTGCTTTTAACCTTCCATGTCGTAAAGCCTCGTGACATGTTTAATTTTGAGCGCTGTATCTGATTGAAAAATTAATGATTAGTTTAAATCTTGCTATCCATTAAAGTAACTGACATGTTTACTGTCAACGCTGCATGTCTTTAAATAACAAACCTGTTGGATTTGAATAGTACTCGTCATTGGAGTAACGAGACTTGTTTCATTTTAAAATTACTGGCAATTATAGAATCGGGCATGTAATTTGAACACTATAATGTCATTAAAGGAACAACATGTTTTATGTGAACGTTACTCATCACTAACAGAATAGAAATCTGTAATTTGAACCATATTTGCTTTGATACAGACATTTAAATTTTGAATCCTTCATATAGTTAAAGTGTATTGAATTTGAACACCACATGCCGTTACATGAATAGACATGTTTAATCTGAATGTTACCCATCAGAATATCTTCATTCTAAAATTAAAAGCAGGTAGGCATTTTTGGAATGTTGTTTGGAGGGAAACATTTTTTTTTAGTGAGGAAGATCTAGAATCAAAGCCAATCGGAGAGGCTAGTGTCTGTTGCTGTTTAAAATTGAAATACAGTATTCTCAGTTATTGCAATGGAATTGAAATAGGGGACATGTACTTGCTGCAGCAGCTGGAATTGTTTGGCAGGTGCACTGTGAACTACGCTTTAGAGACTGAACAAACGTGCAACTTTTTAGTTTCTTTGCACAGAGAACCACAGTTGTTTTTGTTTGTTTTATTTGTTAGTTTGTCTCAATGCACTGGTGGGCATATTTAAGTCATATGTAAATATTGTGCGTTCATGATCTGGGTGCTTTGTTGGGTATTGGTGCTGTCTGTGAGAGTTTCCTGTATGCGCATGGAAAAGTACACTTCTCATTTTTCACCTTGAAACTTCTCAGAAAGAGGCAAAATCTCTGCTTCCAGTGGCAGATGTGGGAGAAGCTACACCTCCCAAGACAAAAGGAACTTTTCGAAACGAAAGATTCATGTCGTCTTTGATATTACTATTTCGCTGCCATGTCTGTAGTCTGACCCCTCTGATGCTTCCTCTCTCCCGCCTACCATCTCTGTCTTTCTCTCTGGCTTTTCCTCTTCTTTGATGCCGTTGTGTTTGATGTGGGGTGGCTGTAACGTTAGCCCTAATGAGGTTTTGACTAGGAACAGAAAATGAATTGGGTGACTTTTTTTTACAGGAAATGTTTAACACTGTGAAACACAGGTCTGCTTTTTGGTCTGTGCACTGATACTGCTGGGTGTGCCATGAACTGAGGTTGGGGTGCTGTACTGAATGATGCGTTCTCCATGCACTGACAAAATGTTCCTTAGATATACGCAAGGTGGTGGATTTGTGCGTGGTTGTATGTGTGATTCTTTGTCTTCTTTTTTTTTTTTATGTATACATTTTTTTTTTTTTACACTTTTTCCTTTTGATATTTGATGTGAGAGGAGGGTGGCAGAAATAAAACTGCTTACAAACGATGCCCTGGCTTTACGGTTGTGCGAATGTTTGGTGTCTGTCTTTGTCAACTTTAAGCATCCTCCTCCCTTGGGAAGAACAGTCATCAGAGAGATGTTCAAAGGGATTGAAAAGAATGAAAGCTGTGCAGAGAGTACACACTGATCTCAGTGCGTGTAGTGCATCAACATTTCTGAAAAAAAATTAAAAAGGCCCCATTTTCAGCATGCTGAAATATAGATACCTGGCCAAACAGGTAGAACAGTGAAAAACTCCCCCATTTCTCTGATTTGGACGGATACTTGATACAGACACAAAGCGAGATGCAAGATTTGAAATTGTAAAATATCCTATGTAAAGCAAAGGTGTTGGAACTGATATCGCAAAAATTTATGCGTAAAGTTTAGGAATGGACAGTGCATTTTTTTTTTTCCTTTTTTGTTTGTTGATGTCTCATCTGTGCCACCTCCACAGCGCTTGTGCTGATTCTCCATCCACAGCCACATCTTGCCTCGTTACATGTATCCCCAGCACCAGCTGTCCACAGCCACATCTTGCCTCGTTACATGCAGCACCAACTGTCCACAGCCACATCTTGCCTCGTTACATGCAGCACCAACTGTCCACAGCCACATCTTGCCTCGTTACATGCACCCCCAGCACCAGCTGTTCACAGCCACATCTTGCCTTGTCACATTCATCCCCAGCACCTGCTGTCCACAGCCACATCTTGCCTCGTTACAGCATCCCCAGCACCAGTTGTCCACAGCCACATCTTGCCTCGTTACGTGTATCCCCAGCACCAGTTGTCCACAGCCACATCTTGCCTCGTTACATGCATCCCCAGCACCAGCTGTCCACAGCCACATCTTGCCTTGTCACATTCATCCCCAGCACCTGCTGTCCACAGCCACATCTTGCCTCGTTACAGCATCCCCAGCACCAGTTGTCCACAGCCACATCTTGCCTCGTTACGTGTATCCCCAGCACCAGTTGTCCACAGCCACATCTTGCCTCGTTACATGCATCCCCAGCACCAGCTGTCCACAGCCACATCTTGCCTCGTTACATGTATCCCCAGCACCAGCTGTCCACAGCCACATCTTGCCTCGTTACATGTATCCCCAGCACCAGCTGTCCACAGCCACATCTTGCCTGGTTACATGCACCCCCAGCACCAGCTGTCCACAGCCACATCTTGCCTTGTTACACCACCCCCCCAGCACCAGCTGTCCACAGCCACATCTTGCCTCGTTACACGCACCCCCAGCACCAGCTGTCCACAGCCACATCTTGCCTTGTTACACGCACACCCAGCACCAGCTGTCCACAGCCACATCTTGCCTCGTTACATGCACCCCCCCAACAACAGCTGTCCACAGCCACATCTTGCCCCGTTACATTCATCCCCAGCACCAGCTGTCCACAGCCACATCTTGCCTCGTTACGTGTATCCCCAGCACCAGCTGTCCACAGCCACATCTTGCCTCGTTACGTGTATCCCCAGCACCAGCTGTCCACAGCCACATCTTGCCTCGTTACGTGTATCCCCAGCACCAGCTGTCCACAGCCACATCTTGCCTCGTTACGTGTATCCCCAGCACCAGCTGTCCACAGCCACATCTTGCCTCGTTACGTGCACCAGCTGTCCACAGGGAGCAGTCAGTGTCGCATTGCCTTGAGGCAACCTACCAGAGGAGATCATGCACATCACAAAATTTCTGGCCCAAAGCAAGGTGCAGGAACTAAACTTGCAGAGCAAGCAGGTCAAAGAAGAATGTAGCAGTTGACATGGCAAATATCCTGCACGAAGCAAGGTGTAACAATTGACATGGCAAATGTCCAGCTCAAAGCGAGGCGCAGGAACTGGAATTGCAAAATGAAAGCAAGGTGTAGGAACTTGAACTGCAAATTATCTGCAATTGGAATCGCAAAATATCCTGCACAGAGTAAAGTACAGGAACTTGAATAGCAAACGAGCTGTTCAAAGCAAGGTGTAGAAATAGGAATCTCAAAATATCTGCACAAGGCAAGGTTTAGAAATTGGAAACTCAAAACATCCTTCAAAAAGAAGATGTATGGCCTAAAAAAGCACAAGACACAGTTCAATGCAAGAGCCAGGAATAGTTTTTCAGAAGTCCCAGCACAAAAGTCCAGTGACTGTTTATTCAAGCACCCTGTTCGTCGGTTGTCAATGTGAGCCCAGATGGGACCCATTATGTCACCTGAATGTCACAAGGGACTGCTTGTGAACATTGTGTTTTTGTCCCCCACCCTCCCCCCCCCCCCCCCCCCCCCTCCCCCCTTCCTCACAGCAGACTGACAGGTCTCACTTTGCCAACAGAAACACAACATGAGCTGAGAAAAAGTATCTGTGATGGATTGGTTGCTGAACCAGTGGCTATTTTACTTTATTTTTTTTTTCTTCTTTACAATCTCAATCATGTCTCTTAACATTTATACAGCATATATGTGCGTAATATCCGGACTTTTTTTTTTAAGTGTGTTGGTTTCATGCTGTTTTTGTTCATCTTGTCAGATTTTTTTTTTTTCATTAGAACTTTTTTTTTTTTTTTTTTTTTTTTTTTTTTTTAAATAGAATTTATGAAGTTAACTAAACAGCATAAATTCATTTTTCTATTTTTAACTGATATGATGGCAAATAAATAGTGGTAATGATATCTTTAAATGCACACACTATATTGTTGGAGAGAGATTTGACCACCTACCAGTAACGCATTGTCATCCGGAATGACTTTTGACCCGTTGTAAGGTCACCATATATCCGCACATTGAAACACATCGACTGGGACATCTGGACTAGAGTGGTTGTATAGATCACGAAGAATCTGACACCATGATGACGTTTCTTGAATTAAAATCTGAAAACGAGCCCACAGGGGAGACAAGCCCTGTCCTGCTTATGATTTTACATAGCTTTTTTCCGTAGACTGTGCTGAATCTTGGTGGTGTTGGCTGTAGACTGAATCGTCATGTGTCTATGACTCTACATGGTGCCTACTTTAGACAGAACCACATGACCTGTATTTGACTTGAACTATTGTTCGCTGTAAACTGAACAACTTCTTTGCGACTGTACAGACAGTTCGCTGTAGACTGATGGACAACCTGTGTATGACCTTTCATGGTGTTTGCTGTAGTAATCTGACCCACTTGACCTGTTTCCGAATTTACAAAGTGGTTTGCTGTTAACAGAACCTGTTCGTCTGTTTATGACTGTTTTATATTACGTTTGGAATGGTGGAATCTCTGATATAATGATACATGGATTGATGGTGTTGAATATATCATGTTTTGGACAAGGGGACTGTTTCCACAGCATCGTGAAGGATGGGTGGTATGTTTGATATCATTTGGAATGATAAGCGATGTGCCTGATATATTTAAAAAAAATCTGTTTTTTCCTTTTAGATTAATTTGTGTATGTCAAACAGTTCATTAGACTTCCTTTCTGTATTGTATATTGAAGCGGTCATGCTTTTTCTTGCCCTTTGATCTTAGTGAATGAATATATTGATTTCTTTCATCTTTGTATTTGATGAATGTCTTTCAGAGATAGAGAGAGAGTGAGGGAGAGGGTGCAAAACAGAGGATTCAAAGACAAATTATAAAGATAAGGTCACGTTTGGTAGATGATATGTCTGCTGTCCCTGTCAGCTGTAGAATCAAACCGTTGGAGCCAAACGATAATGACAACATCAGTTACATCTTGGTTTTATGTGTTGTCATACATGAATATTTGCTCCTGTGAGCACACGTAAGGGTCTTAACTTGACAGAAAGTAACTATTTGTTACAATACTTAAAAGACAGTCATTTAACGTGTCATTCATTAGTGTGTAAAGCAGGAGGATTGCATGTTATCAAAGGAAACTGTGAGTGGAAGGAAACATGCACATAATGACGGTAAAGGTAGAGCCTGCTAATCCATTGGCCTTTTTCTTTCTTTGTCATAGCAGTAGTCGGAGTAGTAGTAGTTGTTTCTCTCTCTCTCTCTCTCTCTCTCCTCTCTCTCTCTCTCCTCTCTCTCTCTCTCTCTCTCTCTCTCTCTCTCTCTCTCTGTATGTATGTTTCTTTCCCATCTCAGTCCGTTTTTTTTTTTTTTTTAAAACTATGATTGCATCTGTCTATCTATATGTCTGTCTATCTATCTATCCATCTATATGTCGGTCAGTTCATCTATTTATGTCGGTCTACATCTATCTGTCTATCTAATGTGATGAACAGTAAGTCGTCAACACGCACACAGAGGGCGTAGAGATAGATAGATAGATGTAGATACACATAAACGCCCTCTGTGGGTGTGTCAACGACTTGTTCGTCTCCCTCTCTCTCTCTCTCTGTCTCTCTGTCTCTGTCTCTGTCTCTTCTCTCTCTCTCTCTCTCTCTCTCTCTCGCTCGCTCGTCTCGGTCTGTCTGTTTGTTTGTCTGTGAGTGTGTAGTCAGAGAGAGAGAGATAGAGAGAGAGAGAGAGAGAGAGAGAGAGAGAGAGTCTGCTACCACTACTACTGCTATGATAAAGAAAGAAAAAGGCCAAGAAAAAGAAGGTAAACTAGAAATGATTCTGACTTTTACTAGCCCCTTCCCCACACCCCCCTGTACACACCCCACTCCCTCCCTCACCCGTCCACCACTCTCCAACCCATTGCAGCAGTCACCTTGCCGTTTCGGCGACAGGGGAGGCAAGTCCTCCACACCACGGTATTCCCAAACCTTCGGGTCCCCTGCCGGGCGACAGAAATCCACTGTGTCTAACTACACACTCAAACAACATCGTGATGCGGCAACTCAACTATGATGTCAGAGATACAAGCCTTACATTATAGACGTGTGTGTGTGTGTGTGTGTGGTGTGTGTGTGTGTGTGTGTGTGTGTGTGTGTGTGTGTGTGTGTGTTGTTGTTGTTGTTGTTGTTGTTGTTGTTGTTTGTCTTCAATTTAACGTCTTTCCACATTAAGTTATATTAGACGATGTGTGTGTGTGTGTGTTGTGTGTGTGTGTGGTGTGTGTGTGTGTGTGGTCTATGTGTAAGGTCTGTGTGTGTGTGTGTGTGGTGTGTGTGTGTGTGTGTGTGTGTGTGTGTGTGTGGGGGGGGGGGGGGGGGGGGGGGGGGGGGGGGGGGGGGGGGGGGGGGGGGGGGGGGGGGGGGGGGGGGGGGGGGGGGGGGGGGGGGGGGGGGGGGGGGGGGGGGGGGGGGGGGGGGGGGGGGGGGGGGGGGAGGGGGGGGGGGGGGGGGAGGGGGGGGGGAGAGGGAGGGAGAGAGAGAGAAGGAGTTGGGGAGGGGGGGGTGTGCAAAGATTGGGTACCTGGTGTCAATCATACGATATATTTATATATTAGACTATGCAGAAGACTATTTTCTAGATCACAAATGCCAGGAGTACGACAGCCTTTTGCTCCCGGGGTCCCGGGGTAACTCTGACCGCTTCCCTTCCCTTCTTCGCTCTCCACACCCCCCCCCCCCCTCCCTACCTCTCCTCCCTTCTCCCGCACAACCCTAACTCCGCAAAGGCCCACCCCCCCACCCCCAACACCTCCTCCCCTTCTCCTGGCACCCCCCCCGCAAGGCAGCGCCCCCACCCCAACCCCCCCCCCCCCTGCCCCCCCCCCCCCCCGCCCCCCCCCCCACTGCTAACCCCCCTAAACCCCCCCCTCCCCCCCCCCCCCTTTTTTTTTTTTTTTTTCATTCTTGCCAAGGTTTTTCCGAACATCGGATTTCCATTTAAGCAGACTCTGTATCCCCTGCCGCAGCCAGTATAAGCTGCAATATTTCACGCCGGCTGTTGCTCAGAGAGACTAATCCTACCACAGGGCATTCCACTGCGTTGAACATGATTCATCACCCACGGTACAGTAGCAGACAGTGTCATTCGCGGACAGCCAGTGCGTCTGAGGTCTAGCGCGTCGGTCGATCTGTTGAAGTTTGTATGACGTTTTGACGTCAGCTGTTTTTAGAGAGGTGAGGCCTGATTGTCTAACAAAGTTGTTGGAAGTGTGGGGATCTTTGACGTCAGCTTGCTCAGAGATGTCTGACGTCTAGCAAAGCGAGATCTAGATGCAAAAGTGACAACGGAGAAGAAGAAGAAAGAAGAAGAAGGGCTACGATGATGATCATAATAATATTTATAGACATTGGTGATGATGATCATGACGATGATGACAATGACGAGACAACGACGATGATGACGACGATAACGAAGAAGAAGGAGAAGAAGAACAACAACAATGGCTGCGATGATGATCATAACGATAGAGACATTGGTGATGATGATCATGACGATGATGATCATGAAGAAAAGAAGAAGAAGAAGAAGAATGAAGAAGAAGAAGATGATGATGATGATGATGGTCAAAGGCAGCCTTGAAAAACCGTCAGTCCATATCATGACGTTTTGTGATGCCTTTGTGTGGAGCCCGGGTCACCTGCCCACGATATCGATTCCAGACAACATTGTATTGATACTACTGCCTCTTCAAAAACTTACCTCAGGTGACAACTGAGTGGAACAAAATGGTGAATAGACGAGAAAAAAGGTAATAAAAAAAAAAACCCCCCCAACTGTAAATGGGATAAATTAAAAAAAAAAAAAAAAAACTGAATGAGGTAAAGGAAATAAAAGTGAATGGGGTAGAAGACCTGAATAGTGTGGCCAACGAACAGGTTTTGCGTGACAATGAGTATTGAATTCAGCTTCGGCCGGCCTGTCCTTTGTTTAGACACTCAGCATGGCGCGTAATACACGGCGGAGAGGCATGCAGCGCTATCAGGCCACAGACTAGCCAGAGGTGTATGGAGAGGGTGACGGTGGGGAAAGGCGGAAGGGGGGGGGGGGGGGGGGGTGGGGGGGGGGGAGGCGGGGGAGGGGTGGGCGAGGGGAAGGAGAGCAGAGAGCGTGGGAAGGGAAAGATATTAGGAGTGTGGATGGTTGGGAAGGTAGTGACAGTAAACAGCTGAAAGAATTGGCTGGCTAGTCACGCTATGGACAATAATCCCTTTGAAAGAAGTGTCGCAAAGTATAATGAAATTTGGTTCTCATTGTCTCATATCCTACACCGTCCCATGCCACTCATACCCTCCACCCTCTCATACCGCTTGTCTGTCTGTCTGTTGTCTGTCTGTCTGTCTTGTCCCTGTCTCCTCCTCTCTCTCCTCCCTCACTTCTCTCTCTCATCCCGTCCTCTCTCTCTCCTCTCTCTCTATCTCTCTCTCTCTCTCTCTCTCTCTCTCTCTCAGTTTGTCCGTTGCATGCGACACGTCTTTCCCATTCTCAGTGACTGTTTCTGTCACTGCTTTTTTTGCTTTTTTTTTTTTTTTTTTTTTTTTTTTTTGAAAAAGTGTCAAAGACAAGACAAAGCCTGGGTTCTGCTTCTTGCTTCTGGAAACTTCTTGTAGGGCCATGTATGGACCTTGTTAATCTACTGAAGGCTTGAACCAGCGGTCGGGTAAAAGCATAGGGCAGATCTCGCGTAGTCCTCGTCCGTGAGTCCCCTATACCAACGTATCTGTATTGTTCACTCTTGTTAAGTTTAGCTGTCTAATCATAGTCTGGAAGCATTTGAAGACTCGCGGATTAGCAGAAGTGGTATGGCGCATATAGACTTGTCTGCTCTCAATGAAAGTGAACCCAAACGGTCTTATCTAATAATAAGCAGCCACAGACGATTGAAGCGGAAAAAGGAAGAAAGAAAAAGAAAAGAAAAAGAAAAGACAGAAAGAATTAAAAGAAGAAGAAGAAGAAGAAGAAGAAGAAGAAGAAACCAAAAAAAAAAAAAAACAACAAACAAACAAAAACAAAAAACAAAAAAAAAACAAGATGCAAAGCATGTAAACGTACTCCCAGTTTAATCTTGAATACAAGTACTTTCTGAGATATTCCATAAAGAAGAAAAACCGTTTAGGGGCCGTTATAGCCGCTAGTAACGGCTATTCTGGTAAAATAAAACATCGGGCATCATCCGTGACCCATAATGAACACACGTACAGATTTTCAGACAGATCAGCTTAGAAGTTTTGTCTGGAGCGAGTGGAACACATTTTGACCACGGACAGACACACAGACAGACACAGAGACAGACAGACACACAGACAGCATTTCTTCGTTCCCATTGTAAAGTACTCCCTGGCCTATAAGAACTGGGAGTACAAAAAGAAAGAAAGCATCACCCAACTTCAACAGACAAAAAGAGAATGGCACTACAGAGGCGGCGTGCAGGAGACTTCTGCAGGGATGTCTGACCTGTGTGATGTTTGGTATAAACAGTTAGAGATGTGTGATGTTGGGTATAAACTATTAGAGATGTGTGATGTTTGGTATAAACTGTTAGAGATGTGTGATGTTTGGTATAACTGTTAGAGATGTGTGATGTTTGATATAAACTGTTAGAGATGGCTGACGACATGTCTGACCTGTGTGATGTTTGGTATAAACTGTCAGAGATGTGTGATGTTTGGTATAAACTGTCAGAGATGTGTGATGTTTGATATAAACTGTCAGAGATGTGTGATGTTTGGTATAAACTATCAGAGAATGTGTGACGACATGTCTGACCTGTGTGATGTGGTATAAACTGTCAGAGATGTGGGATGTTTGGTATAAAACTGTCAGAGATGTGTGATGTTTGGTATAAACTGTCAGAGCTTTGTGATGTTTGGTATAAACTGTCAGAGATGTGTGGCGACACGTAGGCATGTCTGATGACCTGTGTGGGTGTTTGGTACAGACTGTAAGAGATGTGTGATGTTTGGTACCAACTGTTAGAGATGTGCATGTTTGGTATAAAAAACTGTCAGAGATGGTTGACGACACGTATGGGATGTCTGGACCTGTGTCATGTGTGACGTAAGGCGTTAGAAGGGTCTTAAACTACTCGCTGGACTGCTCAGATCACGTGACGTATGACGTAATCTGGCTTTATGTTTTACTCAAGCGGACTGTAAACCTCTAACATGAACACAATTTGAAATCAATGGAAGACTTGAAATTAGTGCGTTTTTTCGAAGAGGGCTGGCACCAGTATAAAGTGTTTGTTGTTGTTTTCGTTGTGGCTGTGGTTTGTTCATTTATATTTTTTGTTTGTCTATTCATTTATTTGTTTACCTCTATTTATCTATTTTTTTAGTTATTTATTTATTTATTTATTTTTATTCATTTATTTATTTATTTATCTATTTATTCATTTGTTATTTAATTTATCTCAATTTATTTGCGCAAAGGGAAATAATAATAGTTGCACTCTCACAGAACTATCAGAAGTCTTTAATGGACAAAAGATGCTGGGAAGGGAAGGAGTCAAGTCAAGTTCAAGTCAAGTCAAGTCAAGTAAAACTTTATTATCTCAATTTGAGAAATTAATTTGTGGTCACACACATTCACAGCAAAGAAACAATAATTTAGTCACCATTACCCCATTTTCTCACATATGACTACATTCATATAAGGAATTTGGATTTCAATTAACATCTCCTCCTCGGTTTTCATAAAAGCAATGGACAGGGAATAAAACATCGCATCATCCATCTAACTGGCAATCGTCGAACAATTGTGGTACACACTCTAGAATGCAGAGAGACTCTCTGCTTTACTGCGAAAGACTATCGCGTTTTAATTATCCCCCCCCCCCTCCCCCTCCCCCTCCCCCCCCCCCCCTCCCCCTCCCCCCCCTCCCCCCCCCCCCATACACCACACACACACACACACTCTTCATCGTTCCGAAAACTGCTGATATTACATCAGACAGTTTTGGGATGACTTTCATGGAGTTGTGGGCGGTCACCATGATGGTGCAGGGACTGGGCTTACACCGCTACACCATTTCCCGTTAATCGGGCTAGACATCAATGTGCTTCCAAAATACAATTAACCCAATAAACATAAGAAGAGTAAACCTTGCAATAAAATCGGAGTAGACAACAACCAATAAATGTGTGTATGTATGTGTGTGTGTGTGTGTGTGTGGTGTGTGTGTGTGTGTTTGTGTGTGTGTGTGTGTGTGTGGTGTGTGTGTGTACGGAGGTGTGTGTGGTGTGGAGTGTGGTGAGACAGAGAGAGAGATGGGAAGAGAGAGAGAGAGCAAAGACGGGATGGAGAGAGAGAGCAACGAACGGATGGGGAGAGAGAGAGAGAGCGAGAGAGGGAGAGGAGAGAGAGAATGGAGAGATGGATAGAGAGAACGAATGAGACTTGAGAGAGAGAGGAGAGAGACCAGAGGTGCGAGGGGGAGAAAGAAGAGATACAGAGAAGTGAGGAACGAAGAGCAGGAGTTTAGAGGAGCCAGGAAGAGAGTAGAACGAAGGCAGAGAGAGAGAGAGAGAGGAGAGAGAGAATCGATGAGGAGGAGTAAGAGAGAGAGGGAGAGTATCAGAGAGAGGATGAGAGAGAGAGAGAGGAGCCTAGACAAACGGATTAACAGAGAGACTAGAGGAGCGATGAAACGGGGAGAAGGGGTATAGAGAGAGATGAGGAGGTAGAAGAGATAGACGATATGAAGAGAGATAGGGAGCAGAGAGGGAGAGAGGAACGAACTAACGCAAACGAACGAGAGGAGGAGAGACAGAGATAGAGAGAGAGAGAGAGAGAGAGAGAGAGAGGAGAGGATAGAAAGAGACAGACACGGACCGAACATGGGAGACAGACGAGACAGAGAGTCAAGAGGGACCCAGAGCGAAGACAGAGAGATCGCGACCAGAGATCGAGACCGAACGAACGTGGGGTATAGACTATCATGACATATATGAAGATTCGTGACTTCTATCTCGAATAGTGTTGTGCATGAACATAATTCTGACAGCGCAGAAGGCAGAGACAGAGAAAAGTGATCTGACAGAGATGCCAGAAAAAAGTCTTTATAGACTATCCGCTGCACGGAATCGATGCTCTCAAGTTCCCTTGCCACCTCTTTAGGATGTCTCAGGTCCTATGACCTGCCAGGCAAAGGTCTTATAGAGCACCCGACCCCAGGCCCTCCCA
This sequence comes from Conus betulinus, assembly GCA_016801955.1. Lineage (NCBI taxonomy): Eukaryota > Metazoa > Mollusca > Gastropoda > Neogastropoda > Conidae > Conus > Conus betulinus. The sequence continues at coordinate 416,180 of JADBJO010001501.1, forward strand.
CCCCTCTCCTTCCCTTTCTCAGACCCCATCCCCTCTCCTTCCCTTTTTTTTTTTGTCTCCCCACCCTCCCCACCCTCCCCCCCCCCCCCCCTCCATCTATTTTCTTACTTTCTTACGCGCCCACCGTCCAGTTCTGTGGTTCGAGAACAGTGGGCTTTGCACCGGCCCATCCTGGGTCTGTCTGTCCCTGGGACCCCTGTCCCAGGGCAGGCACGGCTGGTGTGTTCTGACACTAAAGACAGGTGACGGCTGGAATCAATGATTTTTTTTCACTGCAAGACTATTTTTTGTTGGCGACACTGTCCACGTTTTTTAGGTGAGCCCATTTGGTAAACATTATCCTCTACTTCATGCAGTTTTTTTTTTTTTCTATCCATTAAAAAAAATTTTTTAAGTATTTAAAAAGAAAAAAATCCATTCACCATCGACATCCACTTTGCTGCCATTAGCTCTGGAGGGCAGTCCAGGTTTTGACTGGTATTGAGTGTCAGGTGATCGGACTGCCACATGAAGACACTTCTGGTAAGTCGGCATGGTTTTTGTCTGGAATTGATGTAGTCATACAGGTGATCTTGGCTCCACATACAAAGACACAAACTTCAAACGTAATGATATGGGCTGATGGGTTTCGTCAAGGCTAACCCATTGACCAGCAGCCAATTACATTGTCATCTCAGTCATTCCAAAGATCTCATCATCATCATCATCATCATCATCATCATCATCATCATCCTCATCTTCATCGTCATCATCATCATCATCATCATCATCATTGAGCATCATCATCAGCCCCATGAGCATCATCTTCATCGTCCATCATCATCATCATCATCATCATCACATCTTGTCATCATCATCGTCATCTTCGCGTCATCATCATCTCATCATCGCTCATCATCATCAAACATTGTGTCTAATTTTTTTGCCTTTCATCATCTTCATTGTGATCATCGTGATGATCGTCATTACCAATATCTTCGTCCTCATGATCACTATCGTAGCCATTGTCTCTTATTTTCGACAACCGTCTGTCGTCTGTAGAGACAATGCAGGCAACCGTGCCCACTGGCCGTGTTCCTCAGCTGCAGCTACTGCCGACACTGACAGGATCAGGTCAACAGTAGAGCGGGTCCTGCTGTGACTGACAGGATCAGGTGAGAGGAGACAGGTCTGCTGTGATCCGGGAGTCACCATTCACAATACAAAAAATCACCAGCCCAGGGCCCACCCACCGTCACGTGACTGCGTGCACAGGTTAGCCGTAAGTGACGGGAGGTCCCCGGTCTGCTGACATTATCACAGGGATGGGTTTGTGTCGTCGTCCATCTTGGCTGTCAAGGTCCCTTCCCTGGGCGCGAGGCAGCTGTTCGCCTCCGCTCAACGCCTGCCCACCCACACACAGCTGCCGGCCACAGAGCTCGGCGGGAATGGCACGTCGGTCCGTTTTGACCGGAGTCACCTTTGTGGGCCCTGTCTCCTATCTCTGTCTACCGGGCCCCATTCTAAACCAGTTTCCCTCTCCTTGCCCATCCCCTCCCCAGCATCCTCTCCTCTCTCTCTCTCCTCCCTCGTCCTCCTCGATCGGCCTCGCTCCTTCCTCTCGTTCTGAACCCTCTCCCTCTCTCTCTCGCCGCCTCTCCTCTCTCGCCTCCCTCCTCCGTCTTCTCTTCTCATTCCCCCCAGGAAAAAATGATTTCTGAGAAGATGCAGTGCCCCATTTTGTCAAGAATAGTGGAAGATTAGCCTACCTTTATTTTTTTCTTTCCTGATGCGAAGCAGTAACGCACTGGGCTAAGAGAGAAAATATAATCATCACGCATGTAAAGCTTAAACTTGGTCCCCCTGAGGTAAAGTGTCGACATTTTATTGTGTAGTGATGAAACTCCCGAGTCATTCGTGATGGTACTTGCTATATTTTTTTTTTCATGCACTGAGACAACAACAGAAGAACATAATCGTTGCTTACAAATTGAAGTTTTTCCCCGTCACCCGAAAACCTGTCTGTTGGATATCCACCACATTGGTTAACGTTTCCCTAGTTTACGCTGGAGGCTAATATTAAACCTGTCATTTTTCAACATACAAAACAACTCCATCCTCCACCAGATCACCTCGACTACTCACTTGTCATTGCACTCCTCACTCTCATCCCTCCTCCTCTCCTCCCAGAACCATCCCCCCCTCCCCTCCCTGACACCTCTCATCCTCTCCCGATCCAATCTCTCCTCCGTTCTCCTTCCTCCTCTCTCGCTTCTCACTCCTCCTCCAGTCTCCATCATTCGCTCCTCTCCTCCAACAAACACTCTGTGTCTCGTCTCTCCATCGTCTCTCTCTCTGATGTTTCGCGTTTAGGCCCAACCTTTCACTTATTTTATTTGGAAGTACATATCATAATTTTGCCGCATACCTGGTGTTGATTCATTCGCCTCGGCCTCCTTCAGGTACAGGATCGCTCGTTATTTTTTGTTTTGACTTGTCTATGTAGTACCAACTAATGAGTATCCCAAGCAGCTTAATTATGGTTCTGAGCTGTGTACATGTAGGGTTTTCACCGTGCAGAGCTTAAATCTACACAGCAGACCTTGACTTGTTCGTGATCAAACTTTTGAAATACGCTTACCTGGAGTATTATATTATTTCAATGAGATAATTATTATTTTTTTTGGTCATAGCTCTCTCCTCCTTCTCTTAACTCTCTCCTCTCTAACTCTCCTCTCTCTGTCTCTACCTCTGGGTCCTGGTCCGTCTGTCCTGTCGAGCCTGTCCGTCCGTTCTTGTCTGTCTGTCTGTCTGGTCTGTCTTTCGTTTGTCTCTCTCTCCTCCTCCCTCTTCCCTCTCGTCTCTCTCCCTATCCTCTCAAAAGACCGTTTTTGGTAATGACAAATAAAAAAATATCAAAGTGTAAAAATCTCATCTCCTGTCTGTCTGTTCCCTGTTCGTCTGTCTGTCGTCTGTCTCTGCTCTCTCTCCTCAACAAAACAAAAAAGCTCAAATCAATCTCGCTCCTCTCCTCCTCGTCTCTCTCTCTCCTCTTCTCGTCTCTCTCCTCTGTCTCTTTGCGCATGTGCCTTCTTGCCATCTGAATTGAAAAGGCCCAACGCGGCCATCGTTTATGATCATCCGTGTGACTATGATCATCCACCACCCGCCTCGATACCGTCTGCCCTGTGTAATGTATATCAGCCGATGCCGGTAAGTCAACAGTCACCACACCACACACCACACACACACACACACAAACACACACACACCCACAACACAACAACACACACACACACACCCAACACACACACACAACACAACCCAACAACGCACACACACACACACACACACACACACACACACCACACACACACACACACAACAACACCCACACCACACACACCACACACACCCACAACCTCCGTCAAATGCAACAACACGAGCGGAACTAGAACCTCTCTGATATTTTATGGGCAAATGTATTTTCACTTTTGTAATATTATGATGCGCAACAATACAATTCCAGCATGCCTTTCTGATGCATGCAAGATTGATACCCATGTATTTGACACTCGAAAAAAACTCATTGAAAGGAAAAGATCATTTTATATTTTCCATTCCGTAACTACTAAAACGACGGTTTCAGTTTCCGTTTGTCACACCCACACAAACACACACACGAGCACACACACCCAACAC
>JADBJO010001502.1:25000-35000 GCA_016801955.1 Conus betulinus
GTCGCTGGTTTTATTGGTGCATTGTCACTAATTGATTGATGTCTTAATACCTTGATTTCTTCGAGCTATAACTGCAAGGTGATAAATGTGTGTCCGGATTAATGTTGATCATATTGATGTATTGCTCTTTATTCAAATTTATAGTAATGTTTAGCATGCGATATTTTGGATAGAAAAATGGAATTATCTCTCTCTCTCTCTCTGTCTCTGTCTGTCTGTCTGTCTGTCTGTCTGTCTCTGTCTGTCTGTCTGTCTGTCTGTCTGTCTCTCTCTCTCTCTCTCTCTTCTCTCTCTCTCTCTCTCTCTCTCTTCGTTAATTACGGCTGCGTTTCGATGGATTGTCGCTTAGTTAATAATTATAGTCTTGGGTAGTGTTTGAATAGTCAGGAAGAAAACATAAAAAGATGGAAGAGGAAAGTAAATTATAATGGCATCTCTCTCTCTCTCTCTCTCTCTCTCGCTCTCTCTCACACACACACACACACACACACACACACACACCACACACACACACACACACACACACACACACACACACACACACACACACACACACACACACCACACGCGCGCGCGCGCGCGCGCGCGCACACACACACACACACACACACACAACACACACACACACACACACACACACACACACACACACACACACACACCAACACCATGAAAAATAAGTGTTATGATTATTGATGCTAGGCATTCATTGCTGCTTAATGATAACTGATTGTGTAGTACCGTTCGTTCTCGTTTTGCCTTATAACCACATAAAAATGTTGATATTATTGATGCATTGTAGTTGTCTAATATGTCCTTAGCAGTTTTGTTGTATGTTATTATTATTTTTTTTTTTCTTTACAAAAGGATGCAAACTCTCTCTCTCTCTCTCTCTCTCTCTCTCTCTCTCTCTCTCTCTCTTCTCTCTCTCTCTCTCTCTTCCCTTCGATAAGAGGATCACTTATTCCATATCTGTGTGTGTTGACTCCCTTCTTCTTTGTAATCTTTACTCTTGTTTGTTGTTCAATCGTTTTCTCTCTCTCTCTCTCTCTCTCTCTCTCTCTCTCTCTCTCTCTCTCTCTCTCTCTCTCTCCTTATAAAGTCATCAACGAACTATAATGGACTTAACTATAATGGATGAATGTTTTTAATGTTATGATGATATGTGTGTTTGTTAAAAGTTTTGTAAGTCTTAGTCGCTAGTTTGTTAAAAGATTTGTAAGTCTTAGTCGCTAGTATACTTAGTCCCTTAACGGGGGCAAGGGCCGGATGAAAAAAACAGTGTGATTGCTTATCTGGTTACCCTTGGAAATAAAGATTATCATCATCATATCATCATCATCTCTCTCTCTCTCTCTCTCTCTCTCTCTTTCCTCTCTTCTCTTTCTCTCTCTCTCTCTCTCTCTCTCTCGCTCTCTCTCTCTCTCTCCCTGTGGGTGTGTGTGTGTGGTGTGTGTGTGTGTGTGTGGAAAACAATGCCCAAAATGTCAAATGTGAAGTACCCAATATCTGTGTTCGGTAATACAAAGTGGCTCGTACGTGTCTGAATGAGTTAAAAGGGGAATAATAATTTATCACAAATATAATTGGATCAGATGAGAGAAACAGTTTGAAAGATTAGTAGGTACCATTGTTGTTTTCATTTCGGTAACATTTTTAATCACCATCCTTCACATTTTGAAATGTCGTCTCCCTATCAATCTATGTGTGTGTGTATGTGCGTGTGTGTGTGTGTGTGTGTGTGGGTGTGTGGGTGTTATCGGGTTTTCCTTTTGCTGAGTTCATTTGGGAACTGAGAAATTTTGTGGTTTGTTTCATTTATGCACATTTCTTTCACGTCTTCGTTTTCATGACTTATTATCACCGTAACCACAGTTCATCACATATTAGAAAAGGGGAGAGACAGCCCCCTGCCTGTATCGTCGGTCCAGAGTCAGTCTTTAAATTACGGACCCATTATACGTACAGATAACTGCTGACTTGCTGTCTTTGTTAAAAATTTGGATCCACCCGAAACGTGTTTTTTATTATTATTATTTTATTTTTTACAGAGCTCTCTTTCAGATCATTATATGAGCTCACAACATAGATAACCAGTTGCTTTTTCAAACGTAAAAAAACAAAACTACTGAAATTGCCATGATTTAAATAAAACAAGTTTTTTTTTTACAGAGCTCTCTTTCAGACCATTATATGAACTCCCAATATAGATAACCAGATGCTTTTTCAAACGTAAAAAAAAAAAAAACTACTGAAATTGCAATGATTTAAATAAAACAAGTAATGTGAAGCGCTACATTTGATGGTTCGCCACAAGCTGTTGATCATCGTAGATGAAGGGGGATACAAAAAATAAATTCAAATCTAATTGTTATTCAAGAGAAACCACATTTTGATTCTCCCTTCCAGAGCTTTTTTTTTTTATAAAAAGTCAAAAAACAAAAAAAAAAAAAAAAAAAACTCTCAAAAATAAAAATAAAAAAAAAAAAAAAAAAAAAAAAAAAAAATATAGGTTAAATCGCCTAAAAACAAAAAAAAATAGTTAACAAAAAATTTAAAAAAAATAAATATATTTGACATAGATAAAAAGAAAAATATTACTTTAAAAAGGTGCTATGTATAAAAAAAAAAAACCAAAAAAAAAAAAATAAAGAAAAAATAAAATAATAAAAAAAGGTACATAAATAAAAAAAATAAAAAAAAAAAAAAAAATAAACAAAAGGAAATAAAAAAAATAAAAACCACATTAAAAAAAAACCAACTAATAAAAAAAATAAAACCTTTTTTTCTTCTATATCCTCTTGACTGGCTCCTTTCCCCACTAAGGTGTTTAATCAGTTATTACACCCCCCGTTTCCTCTGTGGCCTCTGTCCACCCCCATGCGTCTCCTCATCCCCTCATCGTTTGCACGTGCGGTGTATTGCTTGCACGTGTTGTTTCGGTTTCTCAGGGTTGTCGTTACACACAGTTTCAGTCCCAAAATGCTCTGTTTGCTAGACAATATATATCTTTCCATTTGTGTGTGCATATTTGGGTTTACCTATTTCCCCCTTTTCCCATTTTAGGTTGCTATTATGAGTTTATATATTATATGTTAACAAATTTTTCTGTTTTTACGATAGGTTTAAAATCACAAGTTCATGTTATTTCGACCACAATAGCTCGTCTCAGGTTCTTTGGAGGCTACTTAATACCTTAATCGTCTGAAACCCATAATTTAGCACGGCGGATTTGCTGAAGAATGTGTGTATTGTTTGGTTTGCAAAGTTTCAGTTACGGGTTGATTGTGCAGACAGGATATTCGATGTGGGTTCAGCCGTTTTTGGTTATTTTCCTAAGATTATTTTTTTTTGCTAAGTATAGTCCCCCTGCATATATTTGCCTCAGTTCCTGTTTGGTTTTTTGTGTATCTTTTTAAATCCCTTTGTATTGAATGACTGGTTTATGGATTTTGCATATCTGGTTTATGAAATGATTTTCAGTCTCCAATAATTGTCCTCATGTATGTATGGTTTTTTCTTTTCTTTATTTTCCTGACTGTTTAGCATTTGCATATGCTTGGTATTGAAATTTTGTTATTGAGTGTCTTTGTATGTCTTAAGGGACCTGTTCTTTTGTCACAGTGGCTTGGTATTACATGATGTCTTTAGAGAGCCATTTGTTGCTTAAGGACACTGTTCTTTTTTAGTGCAATTGCAGGATTTCTTTTTCCTTCACCCTGCCTTTGTGTTGGCTGTGTTTTTGCTTTCTTTTTTCAGATTTTGGTTTTGGATGATCCAAAATTATGTTTTTAAAGGTTTAGGCCATGGCATGACTCATGATAGTTTGATTGGTGGTCTTTTTGTTTAATATTTTTTGGACAATTTGTGTTCTTTTCTTTTTTTTTTGGGAATTGATTCTGTCAAAAAATTTATATATTGGCTAATTAGCCTGGCCCCTGCATTGCGCGTGCTCTTCCTTCCTGATTTTATTCCGTTGCCCGAGATTCGCCCGAAGAGCACTTCGGGGCGGACTTTCCCCCCTCCCGACCCTGATCACAACTGGGCGTCATTCTGTTTTTGTTTTTTTTGTATTTTTTTTTTTTTTTTCATTCGGGGTCGGCTTCGGGGCAGCCATGTTATCACTTTGACATGACAGTTATCAACAAAATTTAAATGTATGCCTGTCAGAAAGTGTTGTCAACCTTCACCAAATTTAGCAAGAAAAAAAGAGAAGGCCGTGAAATAAAGATTGCTCGGCAAAGGAAACAACACCCGGCAGAAACTGCGACTGAACCACAGATCCTGGTCCGTCGGCGACCCGATACCAGACACGCCCTATCAGAATCGTCTGCAAAACTGGAAAAAGTTTGGTAGACAAGGGCCCTTTGTCTCCCCACCCCCTCTTCCACCAACCCCCCAATTGAAAAAAGAAAAGAACACGAACTTTGAAAAAGAAAATGGACTACGGAGGGGAATTTGTTTCTGGGGTGGTGACAATCCAAAAGCATTGGGGGGGGGGGGAATGCTCTATTATTTCGATGGTTCCAGTGTCCCCCAAGTGCTAAAAAAAAAGTAAGGTTAGGATTGTGTTTTTTGCTTATCTTCTTCCTTTGTTTTTTTTATGCCCATCCCCCTCTTCTTCCTCTTCTTCTTCTGTTCTTTCCTTCCTCTTCCCTTCCTTCTCTCTTTCTCTTCTTCTCTCAATTTTCACTACGTGCCATCAAAATAACCTCCAAATTTTAAGAACTACCCATGCCCAAGTTTGCGTGTGACGGTTGCGGGGCCAAGCCTGCCTTCTGTGTTTGAGTGTGGGTTGTTTCACTGGGTGGTGTTGTTTGTTGTTGTGTGTAAAAGCATGGTGCTTGTGTGTTTGGTGTGATTTTGTTGTTGTTTGTTGTTTGTTTGTTGTTTGTGTATAGGTGGTTGGGGCCGTGTGTATGGAGTTGTTCATTGGTTGGTGGTGGGGGCTGGTGAAATTGGGGTTGTGGGAGAGGGAGAGAATTGGTGTGTGGTGAGTGTGTTTTTTGTTGTTTGCATGCTCGTGGTGGGTTGTTGTTGTTGTTGTGTGTGTGTTTGCTGTGTGAGTGGTTTTGTGCAGGCGGGGGGGTTTGGGGGGATGGGTGGGGTGTGGTGCTTTTATTATTTTGTGTTTTTTTCATGGTAGTTTCAAAAAACCGACTCTGTGTGTGGGTGTGTTGTGTGTGTGTGTGTGGTGTGTGTGTAAATTTTTGGGTTGTGCTAGTGTGATGGCGTGTGTGTGTGTGTGGTGGTGTGTGTGTGTGGTGGTTGTGGTGTGTGTTGTGTTGTGTGTTTGCCACACATCCACATTTGACCACTTGGCAAACAAGATTATTCTTTCACTTTTTAAAAAAACATTGTAACCCAAACTTGACAACAAATATTTTATTTTTTTTTTTTTTTTACCTCCTATGACAACTTCTCACTTTTTAAATACAAAATTTATTTCTTTCTTTTTCCTTTCTTTTTGCAACACCCACACACACACACACACACACCCACAACAGACACACACCACCTGGCGCCCCACACATGACACACACACATGTGCGCGCGCAGCGCCGCGCCAACCAACACACACCATACCCACATAACACCCCACACACACACCACTTGATTTCGAGTTATTTTTTCATTTTGATTTTTTATCTTTTGTGTTTTAGTTTTTAGATGTTCGCAGCTTCTGTCGAAGACACGGTCTCGCCCGGATGGGTCTGCTGTTTTCCACCTGGCGAGTGGACGTGTTCAAGCTGGCCTGTGTGGGAGCTGTGATGTGACCAGACCAATGTCTTCACCTCAAGACCTAAAATCGGTGTACCATGGCTTCGAACATCAAAACAGAAGGGGACTTTTGTGTTGTCAGGTTCCATATGGACGGCCATCAGGTTTTTCACAAGCCCACAGGCCTCAGCTGTTTCGCCTTCTTTGTTTTGTGTTGGAAACGTGCCGCCTGCCAATGAGTCTGAAAAACCTGGAGCACTAAATACCGAGAAGGACCCTGCAACAAAGGAGCTTGCCAAAGCAGCTGACAGACACCCACTTCAAGCAGCAGCTGACCGGATGTGCGAGAAGTTTACCAACAAGGAGATGGAGTCGAACCTGATGAACGAGGGTTGGTCCTCGACGTGTCAGTTTTTAAAATAAAACTTCCGATGACAGCTGGAGAAACGGGGTCAGGACCTTCAGCACAATGGTAAAATGGCCACGGAAGTGACTGTGACAATTTTACCCCACCTAGGAATGGATTTTGGACCTAGTGTCACGTTGGCGAACCCTAATTTTTTCCTAAAGCCTGCAGACTGAAAACCCCCACCGCCGTTGGCGAAGTGGTTAGCGGCCGTCGCGGGAGCTTAACACCCGGAGGGGAGGTCGTGGGATCGAATTTTATTTTCCCCAAAAAAAGAAAAAAAAAAAAGATCAGAAAGTCATGTGGGTTTTTTTTCCCTTTCTTTTCTGTTCCTTCCCCCCCTGCCCCCGACCGGCTTCTAATCTTTAACTGAAATTTTAAATTTCTTATTCTTAACCCAGAGTTGAGGGTTGGTTTGCCCTGCGTGCTCAGTTGGGAAGACTGGGGCCCCACAACCAGGAGGTCGAGTTTCATAATCATATAAATAAAAATAACAACAATACAATCATAAGGTTACCACTTAAAAAATGGATTGCCGTTTCTGAGAGTGTTGCCTCAAACTTCCTGCCTCGACCCAACCCTACCTCTCTGCAGGTGCCCTGTATCACTACGTGCCTCACTAGTTGACCCCGGCCGGGAATATATTCTATGAAAGGAAGCGTATGAGTACATGCCCCTGTCAGTGTAGTCTCAGACCCGAAATGGAAATAGTCCGGACAGGATGCTTAAATCATCCTTAATCTCTTCCACCTCGAACAGCTCTCATCGATCATCATTTTTAAAAGGAAAATTTCTCAAGGTTCTCCATCGGTCTGTGGCCCTATCAATAGCCCCTGCTCACATGGTGACCCTCAGTTTTCGTAATGTCCCACTACACAAGCTCCGCGTCCTGTGGCCCTTGGTTTGGTTCTGTCGTGCGGTCACCGGATAGTGGCCAGTTCCATGGGGGACGGAGTGCGTTTGGACTAACGGACGCGTGGTGGCGCCCTCCGGGGGGAGAGCTCACTCACGCCGGCGCTTCCGCGACTAAGCCAATTAAATTGTCTTGGCATGTTAGGGCGTTAGTAGGTGGTGTCAAGCGTATGTGTTAGATTTCATAGACAGGCCGCCACGGAAGCCCACTGAAGTGACTCGCAGCAGTGTTTCTTTTTTTTTTTTTTTATTTTTTTTTTTTTTTTTTTTTTTTTTTTTTACAGGTCTCCTACGGTGGGTTGACTGACGACACCTGACATTGGACTGCTCTTGTGGATTGCCGGTGCCGGGGCTGTGGCGGCGGCCGACGGGCTGTGGCTGTGGACGGGGTGTCGGAATGAGCCGGCGTGGGGGTGCACCTGCTCTGAGGTGGCGCAGAGGTTGGGAACAGCGGAAAAAAAAAAAAAAAAAAAAAAAAAAAAAAAAAAAAAAAACAAAAAAAAAAAAAAAAAAAAAAAAAAAAAAAAAAAGCCTGCAAGACAGGGATCTGATCCTGCCTCTTCAGAATATGCAGATGGGTTTGCGAAACAACGCGAAACCGATGCCAGGAGAACATGAAAAGTAGTTCTGCTGCAATGGAAGTGAGGAAGCAGTGATCATGTGGTTGAAATCGGATCCGGTGCCTTTTGGTTGCATGGGTTTCGAATAAATACACAGAGATGCTGGGGAGATGGTGACGGCAAAGCCTATGACCCACTGTGTATGCGGCCAACCCCCTGACGCCAGTAATGACGACAAAGTGATTGGACCTAAAGCAAGTTAGAATTGTGTTTGAACCATGTTGGCAAAGAGGAGTGGGACCGCACTCAGAGAACTTAAAAAAAATAAATGGAGAAAAAGTAAGGCCCAACAAGTTACCCACTGGTGACAGGGGAAACTGACTGGAAGGACCAGGATCATAAAACTTGAACCAACTAACTATGGGGCCTGTGCCATCAAGGACAGCGCTGGTGATTTTGAACACCATAGAAAGCTGTCCTGTGCTTCATTTTTTTTTTCTTTTTTTTTTTTTTTTTTTCCTCACACCTCAGCGCTGATAGAATCCTAAACCACATGGGCAGTTGCCGCTAAACTACTGGCGTGCACCCACTCCCCTGGTGCTGCTTTCTTAACATTCTGAAGCACATGGCCAATGAAAATTGAATCCTCGAACGCCCGCATATTCAAAATGCAAAGCCCTGCCGCGACATCATGGTGTACGCAGTGGAAGGGTCTTCTCCAATGAACGGCTGGTTGATCCCGAACAAACTACTGAGGACATGCTTTTCATTGGTTAAAAAAAACCCAAAAAAAAAAACCCAACCCCTCAACTTCAAAATGGGAAGAGTTTTCTTCCCAACTGACCTTGGTGTGGAGATTTCCCTGATCCCAAGGAGAGTATTGGCCACAGAAGGCACTGTCACACTGCTGTTGCGGTTGCAGGTCCCCAGCAAGGTCAACCAAAGACTTCTGGTGCTCCTTTCTGGATGTCCCTGGCCGACTGGAGTGTTGTGCGGTGCGTGCGTGCTGCGGCGTGCATGCCGTGGCGTTGCGTGCGTGTACACCAACAGCAGACAGAACGACAGACACACCAGCACACACACAACGAACACACAAACCACACACACACCACAACAGCACATCCCTATTTCTCTTTGTTTATCCGCCTTTTTCTTTTTTCTCAACACCTATTTCGGTAATTTCCTTTTCTTTTTCTATTCTTTTTTCCTTATTTTCTTATTTTGTTTTCTTTTCCTTCTTTTTTCTTTCCTTTCTTCCCTTTCTCTTTTCTTCTTTCTTCTATTTTTTTTCCTTTTCTTGTTCTCCTCTTTTTTCTATTTCTTTCTTCTTTCTTTCCTCCTTTTCTTTAGTTCGTTCTTTTTCTTTTCTGTCTCTTTCTTTTCTTTTCTCTCTTTTCTTTTTATTATTTTCTTTCTTTTTTTTTCTTTGCGTTTTCTCTTATTTTCTTTCTTTTTCTTTTCCTTCTATTTTTTTCTTTTTCGCACTGTGCTCTGGAACTACATCTACTTAACTTCCTCTCCATTCGTTCATTTCTAGTCTGCTGCAGGGGGGCAAGCAATCCCCCCCCCCCTCGGATTATTTGCTTTCCTTCTTTTCTGCAATTTTTTCCCATCTCTGTTATATTACAACATGGTAAAGAAAGGCATCTGTGTGGCAAGGATTGGTCCCGCTTGGTGGCTGTGTGTGTGGATAAGCGCTTCTTGTGTTCATGTGTCTTGTCTTTTCTTTTTCTCTTTTTCCCCGCTTGCTAACATTTTCACTATTTTCCCTTTTTTTTTTTTTTTTTTCCCCTCGCCTTTTTTTTTTGGTCTTTCCTATTTTTTCTTTTCCTCTTTTTTTCCCCTTTATTCCATTTGCATCAGGGAAAGAAAGCTGAAGGGGAGGTACCTCTCGCACTTTTGGCCCAGCTCTGTTATAAGTGTTTAACATTTCCCTAGATGGGACTAAGTTTTGTCGTTCACCAGCGAACTAAGCTCAGAGCCCTTCCATAGAATCATTTCGACATTAGAGTGAAGGTGTGCTCCACTGAGCGTATTTTTTTTTTCGCCCCCTTTTTTTTTTTCCTTCTCTCCTTCTTAATTTTAGTCTGGGGGGAATGGGTTTTTCCGTTCGTACAACAAAATTGCTGCTGTTTTGTGGTGTGTTTGTTAATGTGTGTGTGGTGTGTGTGTGTGTGTGTGTGTGTGTGTGTGTGTGTGTGTGTTTGTCGTGTTTATGTGAGAGAGAGAGAGAGAGTGTTCCATCGTGCAAGCGTGGTTGCGTACGTGTGGTGCGTGCGTGCGGTTTTTTTGCGTGCGTGCGCGCGCGGCGGCGCGTGCGTGGTGTGTGTGTGGGGTGTGTGTGGGTGTTGTGTGTGGTTTGTGTGTTGTGTTAGAGCGAAAGAGAGAAGAGTAGGAGAGA
>JADBJO010001502.1:40000-45000 GCA_016801955.1 Conus betulinus
GACTGGAAAACGAGCATGCTGACGATAATAGCCTCGCATGGATCTGACTTTTTCTTATTGCTGCCAGTTCGTTTTTTTTTTTCTTGTGATACCAGTAAAAATAAAAGATGGTCCCCCAGCTCCATTAACTGCATAGGAACATGTCACGTATTGCAGCTGTTGACTGAGAAAACAAACAACACACTACAGGAAGTAGTGTTTTGAACAAGGTGTTTGACAGTGAGACCACGAGCTGAATCAATACTCCTTGAACAGAATGACTTTCAACAACAAATGTCACAGTTCACATCCGAACATTGTAAGTAAGTGAAAGTAACATAACGAACTGACAAAAATATCTTTGAGCAAGTCAGCTTTTCATGATTAAGGGTGTGGATGGTGTTAGTGAGCGATATCGTGAACTGAACACTATCTTACTGTGAAACGACTTTAAAAGGTAGATGTTGGGGTTTATGTATAGACAAGGTATTTGGAAGCAATGTAAAGAACTGTCAAAACATCTTTGACCACATTAATTAAAATAATGCATGCGGATTCAGGTGTGGACAAAATATTTGAAGGATGCTGTCAACTGAAATGTCGTTTTTGAGCACATACAGTTTCAAAGTCGAATGCATACTAATGCATATACCTATATGATCTTTATGAGCTTAAAAAAGCCACTTTTTTTATTGTTATACCAAAGAAGGACGTCTTGGAGTGTTTTGACGATGTCTTCATGTAACATTTTTTTTAACAGAAAGCGCACTATCTGCTAATGAGAGTGATCTTTTGCAGCTGATTTTCAGAAACTAAATCTTTAGCTCAACAAGATTTTCACTTTGCAGAACAGCGACGCATTCGTAATAAGTATGCCTTTTCGGTTTCTCCACCTTCAATGCTTTCAGATAACTGGAAGAGCTGAAACCAGATACCACCAAAAGTTGAAATGTCCAGATATGTGAATCTGTAAGGTGTTACACTTATATTTCATTTGTTGTGTTCTGGAAGAGATTTGAATGAATGTCTTTTTTTATTGTTTGTATGTCTGTCTACCCGTCTGTTTAACCTTGATGTCCCATTTTTGTGCCACACCAGCTCTGCCATTTCTTTTAACATTTTCACTCCATTAGTTGTGTGTGTGTGTGTGTGTGTGTGCGTGTGCGTGTGCGTGCGTGTGTGTGTGCGTGCGTGCGTGCGTGCGTGCGTGCGTGTGTGTGCGTGCGTGCGCGCGTGCGCGCGTGCGTGCGTGTGCGTGCGTGCGTGTGTGTGTGTGTGTGTGTGTGTGTGTGTTGAAACTGAGAAATCAGTTAGAATTTGCTCACACTGGTCATATTTGAAAAAAAAAAATCTGAACCAACCATGGGCAGTTCTGGAAAGTAGTATTTTAGTTGTTGTGTGCTGTTGTGTTTGTTTGTTTGTTTTTTGTTTGTTTTTCTTCCTGTGTTTGCTTTGCTTTCACTTCTATGCAGGGATGAGACGATCATTATGATACTCGCTCCTTGGATCAAGAAAACCATCCTGCTGATTAAAGCCCCTCTGGAAATTATTCACCGAGCTAGGAAGAGGACGTCTGGTTAATGAGCTGTTGCGAGTCCCCATCAAGGGCAAAGCATGCAGGCACTTCAAACAAATGCACACGGAAGGCCAAAGAGACGGAGACAGAAACATTTTTGGCATTGATGATAAAGCGGCTGTCTGAACGATTTGTGGCGATGAGGCTTTCAGTGTCAAAAACCAAACTCAGCTCCTTGCTGGAAAGTAATGTCTGTGCCCATTGAAATGTTTATGGAGATGTTTACACATCCACCTCCCCCTCCACAAACAACTGATCCACAAGCACAGCCAGTGGTAAAACCAAGCAGATGATTTTCATGGAAAAACCAAGGCATGGTGGATTGTACAGAGAGTGAGAACTGCTTTTTTTAAAACGTCTTTCAGAATGTCATGGTCATTTAAGTCACAAAATAAAAGAAAGAAAATCCTGTCTCGTTGTGTTACCATAGTAACTTACATCATCCGGCAGTCTAGAATCGCATTCAGCTTGTTCAAAGAGAAGGACAACCGATATGATTTGTTCGTTTGAGCCGTTGGCTGTTGGGAACGTTGAGAACATTTACCTAGAATATCAGTTTTTACAATTTTGTTAATTTCGTGACATCGGTGTTTTGTTTAATTGGGTGTGAACAATTGTATATACGCTGATTCTGCCTGACGTTATGGTCTGAATGAACCCAGACTCTCTCTCTCTCTCTCTCTCTCTCTCTCTCTCTCTCTCTCTCTCTCCTCTCTCTCTCCCTCTCTCTCTCTCTCTCTCTCTCTGTGCGCGCGCGCTGTGTGTCTGTGTGCGTGCGAGCGCTTGCGCGCGTGTGTATGTGTGTGTGTAGCTCAATGAAGGTTGATTCAAACTGCCTTTCAAAAGTATTTTCACAGAAAAATGTGAGTTTGCGTGTCCGGGTTTCACGCATGATAACACCGTCCTTTGACTGACCGGCTTATTTAGCGACGATCTTAGAACCCCAACAATAGCCTAACAGTGTCTTTTTACATTTGTCACATGAAATCAACATTAGCCGTGTCTTTCTCGTACCTGAAATGCGATTTGAGAGTGAAGCGGTGATGAACACATCTGAAGGATTGTCTATGCAGAACGGACGCTTTCTGCTGATCAAGAGAATTCAACACTCGGGGGAGAGTCGATCGAACGGTAAACAAGGAAGGGGAACAACACCACATCCTCACGAAAAGAAGGAGGCGGATCGTCGAATCAAACCTCGAAAAAAAAAAAAAGGAAGTGGACTCAGAACTCTGAAAAAGAGTGGGGCTCGAAGAAGAAAGCGAGGGGGGAAAACGAGGAAAAAAAAGGGGGGAATGGGGAAGGGGAAAGCAATCAAACCGAAGGGAGCCCATATCGAACTCAAAGAAAAACGGGGAAGTAATCATGCCAAATCGTCAAAAATCTCTCAGGTCATCTCAGTCGTGTCGCTCTCTCAATCTCTCTCGTCTCAGTCAAGGAGAAAAACGACTCATCTATCTCTGTCTCTCTGCTCTCTCTCTCAGTCAGCTCTCTGACTCCGTGTGTTAGGGTTACAGGTGTCATCAGTACACCGGGTGGTTGACCCATTGTAGGACCTTTTATGGGGGCTTTATGTTTGTACCCCATATTGCACTTTTTTGCCCTTTGTATGTTTTCTGCCTTTGCATATGGCAGACACCGGATATCATCGAGCCGTTTTTTCATGTAAGTGAAAAAAACGGGATCCTACTACCTGTCATAACAGGCAGTTAATTCGGTCTAGATTTACAAGTGGAAAGAGGCAGGAGAAGCCGATAATCATTATACTATGATCCCAGTCCGTGAATACTCGATCAAGAAGTGTAACTTCGAGCAGGGTTTGGCTGCAGGCTCGATCTCTAACGAATTTTAAAAGACAGTTAAGAAATAACAGAAGGTGGGGCAGGGGGCTGTTTGTCAACAAAATCATGTTGCTCAGGGTTATTTGCTATATGTTCGGGTTAACACGATATCCTGACCACTTGATAGTAACGCAATGAGTGGACCTGGCAAAGACACCTCACTAACTAAACCAGATGAAATTGTCAGGCTTACACTCTGCGCGGCGTCTCCCAGAGAATTATCTGAGTGCCATTGGCTTATGGCAGCGTTTACCTTCGTGGGAGACATAAACCTACAATGTCCAATACTGTACATATATGAAGAGATTGATAGGAAAAAAGAATCCCTCGTGTGGTCTCAAATGCATGAATGCATCGTAACACTTAGCAAGTCCCCTTAGAACGTGTAACTAATAATGTAGTTGAGGATGATTCGTGACGGCAAGTGTGTGACTAGGGACATGTGGTTGAAATGTATAAACGAGTCAGTGATTATAGTCGTGCGGTGCGAATAAACAGAATGACAGGCAAAGAATAGTCGTGCGAGTGCGTGGATGTGCGTGTAGTGTGTGGTGTGTGGTGGAATGTGTTTGTGTAGTGTATGATAGTGTGGGGGGGGATTGCGCGGTAATCTATGATGTTTGTCTACAATGTGGCTGCGTTTGGCGGTGTAGGTGTGCGTCCGTGGCGAGTGGGCAAAAGACTGGAATAGGGAAATCCATGGTAAGGGTCGGCGTGGTGTAGTGCTTAGCCGTGAGTTATAGAACTCGAGTGATGTAGTGTGTGTGGTTGTGTGTGCCGTGTGTTTGTGTGGTATATGATAAAACACCACCTGATGATGATAATGTGGTGTCTGTGTTAAATAATGAAAGATAAAGTAGCGTCAGAAGGAGAGGAGAAGAGCGGAAGAAGACGAGAATTAATTTTCCCCCTTTTTTTTGTGTCGTATATGGCATTTGTGTGGCAAAAGTGGGGTCATGAAATCGATATTTTAACTCAGTGTGTTTCAAATATTAATAACATCAATACATAAAACAAGTTTTACTTATGTCTCCCCCCAAGAGCGGGCTATTTGTAGGGGAGGACAAAAAGGGTCTCTTTCTCACTCCTGAATAGCAGGCTACCCTAGAAATCGACAATCCCCGCGCCGGAAACCCCGGGGCCCCCACGGTCAGCTGTCGCAACCCCACTTCACTTAGCTCATCAACGCAGTTAATCCAATTTGTGTTAGTGTTATATAGGGGGGAACACAAGGGGTTTTCGGCTTTTGTGGTTTCAGATTTTGAAGTAGCGTGGGAATCCCAAATCCCTCTCTCCTGACCCCTTCATAGTCTGGTCTGGGTACAAATACATGAGCATCAAAAGGGGGGGGAAGACGGGAGGGGCTCTCGATAGGTAGGTGCGGGTAACACTATAAAGGAATCCGAGCGCGGAAACCTCTATCTATTAGCGACCCCCATACCCCCCACCCCTCTCCTCTCTCGGACGGTCTCTCTCTCTCTGTGGCGCTGTGCGTTCGTGGCAATGTCTCGTCAAATGTCTTATCGGTTAGTAAATCAATAAAAAACCTGTAAGTAATAATAAATCCTATCTCTCTCCAATGGCACATCTGGCCATCGTACGTC
>JADBJO010001502.1:50000-52500 GCA_016801955.1 Conus betulinus
TCGCCCTTTCGGCTTCAGTCCAAAATAAATGCGGTCCATCTCATTTTTGTCTGTACATTGCTTTCTCCAGACCAATTGGATAACAGTGCGAATGGACATGGTGGCGGTTTTCTCCGAGAACAGGTTCTTGGCAGCTCGCTATCTTAATTTTGATCGAAAAAGTTTTCTTCTGTATATTGACTTTGTGTCTTGGAGATTGTACAGGAGTTACTGAAATAGCGCAGAGTGAACTACCCTGAGTCATTCTCGTATGTATGAAGTAGTTTATGACAAGCATTTTGATGACTGGCGCCGCTTGTTCATGAGTAATTTTATAGAAAGCCAAAATAATCACAAAAGACGTTAAGCTGTGTTTATTTAGGTGTCTACTGGTGCGCGATCATACATCATACGAGGCCAGGAATTGTAAAATACATACAAAAAGGTAATACAATTTCAAAGACCAGCGTGTTCATTATTTCAATATGTTTTATCACAGCATATGCAGAGTTGCTTAACAGAACCTATGAAGGTACAAACAATGCCATTGAAAGAAAGACAGTGTTGCGATTAAATCAATAACAACAACAACAACAAACAAAAGACTGAAAAACACGTCATTGTCTTTTCTATACAACAGAGACGAGAAAAAAAACCCTGCTTCTTATTAAAAAAAAAATGTAACTATGAGTACGGTCTTATTTTCCGGGTGAAGAACTGAGCACCACCAAGAAGAAGTGAAATGAAGGACGCCCCATTTTCTGGGGCACAATCAAACGGTCAAACGCCTAATGGGGATATTTTTTTTTAATGTATAACAAGCCGTGACATTGTGCAGCACTGGACACATTGCTCCGAGATCAATAGCCCATTGTTCAGTGCGGCAGACGTCAATGGTTTTTGTCACATCTGGAATTGGAACGCAGCCTGTATATGGCTGACAGAAAACGGGGCAGTCTTTAAACATCTCACGCTGAAATAAAGTCCTTGTTATCATCGGTGCCAGCCAGAGGCTCTCCTCCATCAGCTGTGGAAGATGAGAGAAGAAACGGGTTGGGGCAGGTGGCATTCAATGCATGCAGTTTGATGTGGAAATGTCAGTGATCAGGCTGGACTCATGGCTTATACTTCTTTTATTTTAGTGTTGAGGAGTCTTTGTCGTGAATATTATGCCCGTCTGAGCCACGATTTTCATGCTATGATCAATAAACACGGGTACATTTTTGATGGGCTGAAATGTGATTATTGTTCACGTGAAACAACTTTTTCAAGCCACAATACGATGCAAGCGCACCATGGTTTCGGGTAATTTACATTGTTACATGCAATGCACAATATCTGAACGCTATGTGTTTTTCTCATACAATCTGACGATTCTACCATCCACAGAGAACTATTTACGAGGCATTGCTATCGCAAAATGTGACAGCATTAACATCAGTTTCAAAGCCTACTGATAAAGCAGAGAAGTAAATCAACAAATGTTGTTTTCGAATAACAAATCGATCGGAAATCTATTTCCCTTGTAATAAACAGAATTGTAAGTCCACAATTACTACCGCCGCTTGCAACAACAATAACAAGAACAACAAAACTAACTAAACAAACCATGCATGGGATGTAGCTTCTGTATGGCTGGGATTCCAGAACAAGATACTCAGCATGAGATGTGGCTTCTGTATGGCTGGGATTCCAGAACAAGATACTCAGCATGCTTCTGATGTGGCAAGATACTCAGTATGGTATGGCTGGGATTCCAGAACAAGATACTCAGCATGAGATGTGGCTTCTGTATGGCTGGGATTCCAGAACAAGATACTCAGCAGCTGGACAGGCTGGTGAGTCACTCTGCACAGGAAACAATAGAAAATGAATAAATAAAATGCTGGGATAGTAGTGTGTGTGTGTGTGTGTGTGTGTGTGTGTGTGTGTGTGTGTGTGTGTGTGTGTGTGTGTGTGTGTGCGCGCGCGCGCGCTCGTGAGTGCGTGCGTCCATGCGTGCATGCATGTGTGCGTATGTGAATGCGTGCCTGCGTGTGCGTGCGTGTGCGTGTGTGTGTGTGTGTGTGTGTGTGTGTGTGTGTGTGTGAGTGCGTGCGTGCGTGCTTGCGTGTGTGCATGTGTGCGTGCGCGCGCGCGCGCTTGCTCGCGCGCGCGTATGTGTGTGTGTGTTCTCCTTTCTCTCCCTGTCTAACCGGTTTTGCTCCATCAGTGGCAACACTCTAACATCGCTCATTCCAGCCAGCCAGCTCACTGACACAGCCACACACCCATGTCTGTTTCTCTTCCAGCTCTAGATGAGGTCTCATAAGACGCCCCGTCAGAAGAGACACTGAACTACTGTCTTGTGACGCTCAGTTACAGTTCTGATCCACTATACACTGGACAGCAGCCACTAAGCTTCCAACGTACGACACTGATTGCCAAGTAATGAAGACAGTGTGTGAGTCGGTGTCCTCACTAGAAGGTGCTAGCATGTCCCGAGTGTCTATGAATAACCTGAAACCGGTGATTCCAATAC
>JADBJO010001502.1:60000-65000 GCA_016801955.1 Conus betulinus
TGTGTGTTTGAAATAAATTTCAAAACACATTGATGGGTAAATAAATACAATACATCAACTAAGAAAATGGAACTTAAGACACACTCAGAGAAAAAAGGAACGTGTGTGTGTGTGTGTGTGTGTGTGTGTGTGTGTGTGTGTGTGCGTGCGTGCGTGCGTGCGTGCGTGCGTGCGTGCGTGCGTGGGTGCATGCGCGCGTGCGTGCGTGCGTGCGTACGTGTGTGCGTGTGTGTGTGTGTGTGTGTGTGTGTGTGTGTGTGTGTGTGTGTGTGTGTGTGTGTGTTTGATTGACGCTAAATTGGAGTGCGGGTGAAGGTGACTATCCACAAATGGATAAGTAATTATTTAGCAACGTTTCACCTTCGTCTACAAGGATGGAGCATAGAAGAAGAAAACACATGGATAGCCGCCAAGTTTTCATTTTCACATTCTTTTTCCATGTTGCTCCGTCCACGCTGTGTCATCAGCACATTCCATCCCTTTGACTATCAGTTTAGGGGCAAACCACGTGCAGATGAATGGCAAAAGGCAGTTATTTAAAGGAGAAACATGTTTGAAACGCAAACATTTCATCACATCTTAATGCCATTATTACCCTGTTCAGGAACCAGGAAAAAGGAATCTCTTGAATGGAATAAAAAGGTGAATGGAGCTTTGAATTAATTCTAGAGGTGTTCTTGTTCGTGTTGTGCAGACTCTGGCTAAAGCTGAAAGAAACTTGAGCGTGTGCTGAAGAGAAGAACGGAGACGCGGGAAAAATCTCTACTTCCGGTGTCGACTGTGACCGGAAATGAGACAGGTAGGAGGGCGTGTCTTTTATCTTGCCCCAGTGTCAAAATTCCATTTGGGAAAAAGTGATTTATTCTCCACAATCCCTTCCCTGCCCATGTTCTTCTTCTTTTCTTTCTTTTCCCTTCTTTTTCGGTTTAAAGCTGAGAGCAGAAGATTGTAAAGTGCATTCAGACTGATTTTACATTTGCGGTGTCACTTTACCTGGAGTTCAAATTACTGACGTGCATAAGTTTTTAGAATTTTTTTTTTTTTTATTTTTGATTAAATGGTATATTTCTTAAGAGTCTTGTGTACATGCTTGCTGATTAATTAACTGTTGATAACCGAAATATTCTATCAATGAATTTTGCAGTAGCATCGATCAAAATTTCTTTCAATCAGACTCATTTAGTTTTTTTTTTTGTTTTTTTTTTTCATGATTTTTGACAATAATGAGAAGTATGGCGCTCTACTTTGCACGAGGTAATAGGCTTACATAAGGCTGAGGTATATACTTGAGCATATATTTGTTCTTTCCTTACAATTTCACCCACTGTAACTAGGTTTTGCAAAAGGCATTTCAAATTTAAAAAAAAAATGAAGGATATACTTGTCAAGTTAAATCCCATAGGTGTGGTGCGTGAACATGGTTTTTTATATAATCATCATCCAGGACAGAAGAAAAGGTTCGCTTCATTTAGCCACGCCTGCACATACAGGTACACTAATAAGCACACATTCACAGACATATACAGGCTTGCATACACACAAACACATGCGTAGGCAGATAGGCTCACACATAGACACACAGATACACACACACACACACACACACACACACACACACACACACACACACACACACACACGTACACACGGATACAAACATGCACTCACTCACTCATTCACTCACTCACGAGAGAGAGAGAGAGAGAGAGAGAGAGAGAGGGAGAGGGAGAGAGGGAGGGGAGGAGAGAGAGAGAGAGAGAGAGAGAGAGAGAGAGAGAGAGAGAGAGAGAGAGAGAGAGAGAGAGAGAGAGAGGAGTTTCATCACCACCCCACCCAACCCACAAAGTTTCTGCACTATATTTTATGTTGCTGATGCGTAAATAAAAACAATATATCCATAAAGAAAATGGAACTTTATAGACAAATTCCGAGAAAAAGGAACGTGTCTGTGCATGCGTCCGTGTGTGTGTGTGTGTACTTGTGTGTGTGTGTGTGTGTGTGTGTGTGTGTGTGTGTGTGTGTGTGTGCGTGCGCGCGCGCCTACGTGATTTGTGTAAACTGGAGTGAAGGTGCCTGTTCACAAGTGGATGAATGTTAGCAACTCTTTACTTTGTCTACAAGAATGGAGCACAGAAAAAGAAAACATATTAATAGTCACCAAGCTTTCATTCTCACATTGTTTTCAGTGTTGCTACATCAATGCCGTGTCATCAATGACTTGTTATTTACCCATTCTAATCCCTTTGACTATCAGTTTGGGCCACAACGCGTGCAGATGAATGACAGCAGTTACTGAAAAAAAAGGAAAAAAAAATGTTTGAAATGCGAACATTTCATCACACATCTCAATACCATTATAACCCTGTTCAGGAACCAGGAAAGAGGAATTTATTGAATGGAATTAAAAGTGAATGAAACTTTGAATTATCTCCAGAGGTGTTCTTGTTCGTGTTGTGCAGATTTCTGGCTAAAGCTGAAAGAAACTTGAGCGTGCTGAAGAGAAGAACGGAAGACGCTGAAAAACAATCTCTTCCTCCGGTGTCGACTGTGACCGGAAATGGATCCGGTAGGAGGGCGTGTCTTTATCTTGCCCCAGTGTCGCATTCCATTTGGGACAGTGAATTATTCTCAACAACCTCTCTCTGCCCATGTTGCCTCTCTCTCTCTCTCTCTCTCTCTCTCTCTCTCTCTCTCTCTCTCTCTCTCTCTCTCTCTCTCTCTCTCTCTCTCTCTCTCTCTCTCTCTCTCTCTGTTGAGAACAGAAGATTGAGAGCATTTTACATTTGTGGTGTCTCTTTACCTAGAGTTCAAATTATTGAAATGCATAAGTTTTTTTTAATTGTTTCTTTTTTGTTTTTGTTTTTTTTCTTTGCTTAAATGGTATATTTCTTAAACAGTCTCATTTCCATGCTTGCTGACTCATTAACAGTTGATAACGAACGTATTTTATCAATGAATTTTGCTGTAGCATCAATCAAAATTTCTTTCAATGAGACTCATTTAATTGTTCTCGTTCCTTCACATAATACTGATAATAATGACAAGTACAGTGCTCTACTTTGGATGAGTTAATAGGCTCACATAAAGACTGAAGTATAAACTTGAGGATAACTTTATTCTTTTTCCTCATAGTGTCACTCACTGTAACAAGGTTTGCAAAAGGGCATTTCAAATTCAAAATTAAAGAGGGATCTGTAGGTCACATTAATCCCATAGGTGGGGTGCATGACCATGGTTTTTATATAATCATCATCCGGGACAGAAGAATCGGTTTGCTTCATTAAGTTACGTCTGCACATACAGGTACGCTAAAAAGCACACATTTATAGACATACACAGGCACGCACACACAAAAAAACACACATGTACACACACACACACACACACACACACACACACACACACACACACACACACACACACATAGATACACACAGACACAGACACAGACAAAGGCACACACACACACACACGCACACACACGCACACACCACACACACACACACACACACACACACACACACACACACACACACACACTGCACATACACACGTATACAAGCATGCACTCACTCACTCACTTACTCACTCACTCACTCACTCACTCAAGAGAGAGAGAGAGAGAGAGAGGGGGGGGGGGGGGGAGTTTCATCTTCACGTCAACCCACCCACAAAGTTTTTGCTCTATATTTTTTTATGTTATTGATGAGTAAATGAATGCAATACATCAACGAAAAAAAATGGAACTTTAGACAAACTCCGAGAAAAAGGAACGTGTGTGTGTGTGTGTGTGTGTGTGTGTGTGTGTGTGTGTGTGTGTGTGTGTGTGTGTGTGACTGATGCTAAACTGGAGTGGGTCTGGAGGTGACTATTCACAAGCGAATGAATATCGGAAACTCTTCACCTTCGTCTACAAGAACTGAGCACTGAAGAAGAAAACACTGATAGTCGCCAAGCTTTCAGTGTCACGTTCTTTTTCAATGTCGCTACATCAATGCCGTGCCGTGTCATGTGGACATTCCCATCCCTTTGACTATCAGTTTAGGGCACAACACGTGCAGATGAATGACAGAAGCAGTTACTGGAAAGAAAAAAAATGTTTTTGAAACGCGCCCATTTCATCACATCTCAATACTAGTATAATCCTGTTAACTAACTAGAAAAAAAAGGCATCTATCGAATGAAATAAAAAAGTGAGTTGAACTTTGAATTGACTCTAGGGTGTTCTTGTTCGTGTTGTGCAGATTCTGGCTAAAGTTGATACAGACTTGAGCGTGCTGAAGAGAAGAACGGAAGGCGTGTGGGGAAAAGACATTCTTCTTCCGGTGTCGACTGTGACCGGAAATGGAACAGGTAGGAGGGCGTGTCTTTATCTTGCTCCAGTGTCGCATTCCATTTTGGGAAAGTGATTTATACTCCGCATTACCCCACCCTCCCCACTGCCCCCTCCCTGCCATGCTGCTTCTCTCTCTCTCTCTCTCTCTCTCTCTCTCTCTCTCTCTCTCTCTCTCTCTCTCTCTCTCTCTCTCTCTCTCTCTCTCTCTCTCTTTCTTTAAACTGGAAGCAGAAGATTGAAAAGTGCATTCCGTCCGAATTTACATTTGTGGTGCCACGTTAGCTCGAATTCAAATAATTTTGTTGACAAGCTTTATCCTTTTTTCCTAAATGGTATATTTCTAATGAGTCTCATTTACAGCCTTCCTGGTGTGATAACCGTTGATGACTGAAATATTTTAGCAGTGAATTTTCATGTAGCATCGATCAGTATTTCTCTTCATCAGACTCAAAAACTGATTTTTTTCCTATTTTTGTTTTTCTTTTTTTTTTGTGATTCACATAATATTAGTAACAGAGACATGAGTCGTTAGGCTTACATAAAGTCTGAATTATAAGCCAGCATGTTTTGCTTTGTTTCTTTTTATTTTACTTCTACTCACCGTATGTAGGCTTACCCAAAGTCATTTCCAACACAAGAATATGAAGAATCTACCCGTCACACT
>JADBJO010001502.1:82500-85000 GCA_016801955.1 Conus betulinus
TTGTGGCTGTGAGCATGCTGTACTGTGCCATACCCTACAAAGGTCAAGACTGAAAACATAAAAACATGGCTGTGTGTAAAAACTCTTGTGTCATGCTGACTCTGTGTCTAGGTGAAATGACCCATTCCGACGGGGACTCATACCATGTAGAACTGAGAGAGAGAGAGAGAGAGAGAGAGAGAGAGAGAGAGAGAGAGAGAGAGAGAGAGAGGGAGAGAGACAGGCAGACAGTCAGTGAGAGAGAGACAGAGAGAGAGTAGTACCAGTCAGAGAGAGAGAGAGAGAGAGGAGGCACAGAGAGAGAGAGAGACAGACAGACAGACAGTCAGGGAGAAGGGGGGGGGGGGGGGGAAGAGGCAGAGGAGAGAGAGAGACAGACAGACAGACAGACAGACGGACAAAGTGAGACAGTCAAGAGAGAAAGGGGGGGGGGGGGGGGGGGCAAATCCAGTGTTAACAGCCTAGCGTCTGGTACAACACGTCACGGCATGTGGCACCGCTGTCTCCTCCAGCATTGTTCAGCGATGCCTTCCCGCCGCCCTGCACACACAATAGGACAGCAAGGTTTACAGCTTGCATGGCGCTGCACGCGCGCGTGTCATGAGTTCACACCGTGTCGTCAGCTGTTGATTTCGGATTTACGTCATAGTTTGGAAGCAACATAGCAAACGTTCCCATACGTCTTCTCGACCGACCTTTCTGGTGGCGGAAGAAGTTACTTGAGTCGTCAGTCTGAAATAATCCGCGAATGTAGGCCCTAGAATCGTGGTCTGTCTCTGGAGAGAGTGTTCCGTTGTGTCTCTTCACTCTGTGTGTGTGACGGACCACGAATATAGTGTCAGGGACAAAAAGAACCGTATTCTTTTCGGGTTTTTGTTTTTTTTTTTCATTATACTTGTGGCGGATGAACACGTTCGTGCTTCACTTTGAAATGACCCCAATATAGCGTATCCTAGATTGGATGCGTGGGCCGGATGAAGTGTGCGTCAGAGAAGAAAGTGACGTCATCTTCAACAGTGTGGACTGCTGCGCGGTAGGATACTCAGGATTTATTCCGTTGCACCGTCTGTTTTTATGATAAAGGAGTGTGCCCCACAGTGACATTTTTTTTACGTGCTTAAAGTTCTCATAGTGTGTTTATCATTACTGCTAGTCTGTGGAAGAGTCTCTGTGTAAAGAGTAGGTAACGGTGAGTTGAGACCAGTTTCAACAACAACAATAACAGCAATAAGAGCAATAATATACTACCACTGCCACCATACTACTACTACTACTACTACTACTACTACTACTACTAGCAGCAGCAGCTACAGCTACAACAACAACAGCAAGCAATAACAAACATAACAACAACAATAGCAATAACAATATAGCTATGTTTGTGCGCTTTAACTTCGCGATTCGGTGAGACAGCCTCTACAGTGTTATAAAGACTGAGAAATTCTAGACCTTCATTTTCCTCAGGCCGCCGCCATGATGGTGGCGTTTGCATGAGAGAAATTATTGTGTGTTTTCTTCTTTCTCTTGCGTCCTTTGCATTATGATTTCTTCTTCTTCTTCTTCTTCTTCTTCTACTCTTCCTCGTTTATCACATTTATGTCTTTTCAGTTGTTTTTTTCTTCCCTTCTCTCACATGTTGCTAATGTATGTAGTAAGTCAATAATGATATACCTGATGTCTTCTTTTCTCGTCTTTTTCTTTTTCTTTTTCTTTTTTTTTTTTTTTTTTTTGTTGTTGTCGATGCCTGTATGTCGATGCTTCTTCCCTTCTTTCTTTGCCTCTCACTCCATTTGAATTTCATTCTTGTTTTGTCTGCCTTTCCATTTTGGTTTTTTTTCCCCATGTACAGAGCTCTGAACTTCGTTTTGCAAATCACGATGTAAATGACATTAAATGATCAACGTAAGAGAGAGAGAGACAGACAGACAGACAGACAGAGACAAACAGACAGACAGACAGACAGACAGAGACAAACAGAGAGAGACGGAAGGAGAGAGGGAGGACACACACACACACACACACACACACACACACACACACACACACACAGATAGAGGGAGGGAGAGAAACACACACACACACACACACACACACACACACACACACACACACACACACAGAGCCATGTCATGGAAAAAAAAAAAAAGCTAAGACAGCAAATCCGTAACGTCATTTTCGTCATCCTCATCCTCAATTATCAGCATAAAAATGTCTCCAAAAGTTTTCTCTTTGTGATGTTAATATCGATTTCCTCCCTGGTCCATGCACTCGGTGACTTAGTCTTGTGGTCGTATGTAAGAGCTACATCATTACCAGGAGAACTCTCTGTTGAGGGGGGGGGGGGGGGGGGGGGGGGGCTCGTTTACGCTGGCTTCTCGACCATGCAACATGCAGAGTCAGTAAAAGCTGAAAATACAGAAAACAGTGTGAGATAATCGTAGCAGAAAGAAACCATGTGAGATTTTAAAACAGATACGCATGACAATCATACGTTCTGCAT
>JADBJO010001502.1:87500-95000 GCA_016801955.1 Conus betulinus
ATGGGCAAACGAATTACAGGATTCGTTTATCACTATGTCATCTGGCGAGTTAGTTCAAGTACCTTTAAAAATTTGTTTAAAATTTCCGCCTGCAATCACTTCACTTTGCAAAACAACCTTTGCAGTCGTCTCAGGCACACGTACGCTTAGTTACCTCTCTTGTCTGGATTATTCTTGGCATGTCAGCACAGGATTCTGCATAGGCTTAACTCACATGCGCTGATAGCTATGCATGTTATAGATCGTCCCTTGATGTCTGTGTTTAGTCGCTGTGCTGTGTTGACAGTCCATCAACATATACTGAGTGATCCCTGTCTGTCTTGATTTCCACGTGCGTCTGTCACCTTTCTGACGGCGTTTACGAGCTCAGAATAGCTATCTAGAACAGTTTCTGTGGCGATAATGAAAAACGGAGGAGCGGAAATGTTAAAAAGCAAAATTATTCGTCCGGCTTTTAGGGTGAAAAAAATCTCGTTTCTCCTGCAGGGTTCCTGGTAATTAAATCAGTCATCTTTGTTTCTCGGTATCTCCATTTCACAAGGCAGCGAAATCTACAACCAACTTCAGTGTTATTGTTTGTTTTTTTGTTGAATTATAAAAGAAAACACCTTTTTTACCCCCCCCCCCCCCCGCCCGCCCCCCCCCCCACACACACACACACACACACACACACACACACACACACACATATCCACCCCCCAGGCAAGTCAATACAATAGGCTTTGCATAGTTTTTTTTTTCTAGTTTTCTTCGGATCTCTACTGCCCTAGGATTCCAGGGATCCTGAACGATGATGATCTCATTCATCTCAATCTTTCTGATAATCGTTTGAAGCTGACTGTAGAATTCTTGAGTCTTGTCGTCAACTGCGTGTGACAAGTATACACGACAGCGATGCTGAATAGCTTTGTTACCGGTGGATTGTCATCATAGTCATGTTAATGTAAGAAAATGGCAACAATCATATGTCTATGATTATCAAAGTAGGACAGCATTAGTCACATCAAAGTAGGACCGCATTAGTCACATCAAAGCAGGACAGAATTAGTCACATCAAAGCAGGACAGGATTAGTCACATCAAAGTAGGACAGCATTAGTCACATCAAAGTAGGACAGCATAGTCACATCAAACTAGGACAGCATTAATCACAGCTATGTCAGTCAATACTGACGATCTGTTTAATCTGTATCATCAAAGCAGGACATCAGTTGGCATGGCAATACAAAAACAAAAAAAAACATTTATATCGCACATATCCCAGAACAGAAAAGCCAGGCAGCGTCAGATGTGGTGATTCGAGGATATATCAGGATCCACG
This sequence comes from Conus betulinus, assembly GCA_016801955.1. Classification (NCBI taxonomy): domain Eukaryota; kingdom Metazoa; phylum Mollusca; class Gastropoda; order Neogastropoda; family Conidae; genus Conus; species Conus betulinus. The sequence continues at coordinate 88,821 of JADBJO010001502.1, forward strand.
TAACAATTTCGGATCAACCAAGTCAGAAAGCATTAGCCATGCCACTCCAAAGCTCGATAAATTGTTGAAATTGGGTGTTCTTGCTGTCACATGAGGGTTTTAAGCAACTGGACATGTTATGCCCCTCCCTGCTCCCCTCCTCCCTCCTCCTTCCGATTCTTTCTTCCTCTCGTCGTTTTCATTTAAAACAAAATGTCGGATAACGGGAAGCACTAAATGTCATCGGTGTTTAACCAGGAAACAGGGGATCAATCTGCAATCGATTCAAGTAGGATGAAATACGCGCCATTTCCCCTGTCTTGCCTCAGCCTCTGTGTTGCTGACCTGGTGGGCCTAATGCCAATCAGCCCGTTGGGAGAGATGGCATGGCCAGCTTATCCCAAAAAAAAAAAAAAAGAAATCCAACTATACCTGGGTATGCTCCTGGTTGGAGGATTGAAATCCAGATCTCTGTCTGTCTGTCTGTCTGTCTGTCTGTCTCTCTCTCTCTCTCTCTCTCTCTGTCTGTCTGTCTGTCTCTCTCTCTCTCTCTCTCTCTCTCTCTCTCTCTCTCTCTCACACACACACACACACACACACACACACACACACACACACACACACACACACACATGCATACACATGCACCCACATCTCTAGATTAGATTGTGTAGCACTTTTTTCTACGACTCTCTCTCTCTCTCTCTCTCTCTCTCTCTCTCTCTCTCTCTCTCTCTATATATATATATATATATATATATATATATATATGTTGTGTATTTGTCTCTTCGGTTTTGTTGTCGTCATTGTTGTAATTTTTTTTTTAGCTGTTTTCAAACAACAGTAATTAAACATGAAGTTTTAAGTAACCATACGCTATGAAACAAACCAAGTCAACAAAAACAGTTATTTTTCTTCCGTTTTGCTTGTGAAAAAACCCAACGATGATTATCCTCTGATCTATTTGTTTTTGTTTTCTTAAGTAATGAACTGACTTATGCTTGTTTTTCCAAGATGCAAATGTTCAGTGTGAGTTGGTTTTTAGCAGTGTGGTCACCAGAAACGACTATGGCAGTCGTCTGCAGCAAATCTAATATAAAAGCGCTTCACTCAGTTATTCTCCTACTCTGTAATATTGTTAGGTATTTGAGCACAGGATTCTGTTTAGGCTTTACTACTCCCATGCACTGATGGTTACACCTGAAATAGATTGTCCCGTGATCTTTGTTCAGCCGCTGTGTTGTGGTGACAGCCCATTGACGTACACTGGATGGACCTGTCTGTCTTGATATCCACGTGCGTCAGGTGGCTTTCAGACAGCTTTTTACGTGCGCCAGACGGCCAGACAGAATATGTGTTGGGGACGATGATGGAAAGCTGACAGGCAAAGAGGTTAAAAGGCAATTTATCGGTCCAGCTTTAGAGGGAAAACTCTCATTTCTCCCGTGTGGCTCCTCTGGCTGGGAAAGAACTCAGTCACCTTTGTTTCTTTGTTTCTTTGTATCCCCACATCATCAGGCAGGTAAGTCTATAACAAACTTCAGTGGGTTTGTTTGTCTGTTCAGTTATAAGAGCTAGCAACGTATTTCATCCACCCCCACCCCCACCCCCCTCCCTCCCACCCCCAGGCAAGTCAATACAATAGCGTCTGCGAAGATTCCTTCAGTTTTCTTCATCTTTACAGCTCTAGGATTCCAGTCATCCTGAACGGCTAGGAGCTCATTCATCTCATTGTTGTTGATAATCGTTTGAAGCTGACTGTAGAATTCTTAAGTCTTGTCAACAACTTTGTCTGACTGACATATACACACTACTGAATGGCTTTGTTGCCACTTTGGATTGTCAAGATCGTCATGATGATTGGCGTAATCTGGATGATAAAAATATAACACCCTTTTTCATGGCAATACATGAACAGCTCAGGTCACGCACATCTCAGAACGGAAAGGTCAGACAGCATTAAATGTGGTGATTCGTGGATTTTTCAAGATCCACGTAGTAATTTTCGGATCAGTCAGTCAAGTCAGAATGCATTAGCAATGCCACTCCAAAGCCAGAGAGATTGTTGAAATTGGGTGCTCTCTTGCTGTCACGTGAAGGTTTTTAAGCAACTGGACATGTTATGCCCCCCCCCCCCCCCCCCCCCCCCCCCCCCCCCCCCCCCCCCACCTACTCCACTCCACTCCCACTCCTGTTGTCGTTTTCATTTAAAACAAAATGTCAGATAAGGGGAAGCACTAAATGTCATCAGTGTTTAACCAGGAAACAGGGGATCAATCTGCAATCGATTCAAGCAGGGTGAACTACGTGCCATTTCCCCTCTCTTGCCTCAGCGTTTAAGGTGTTGCAGACTTGTAGTCCTAATGTCAATTAGCCCGTTGGGAGAGATGGGATGGCCAGCTTATCAAAATAGATAAATAAATAAATATATCAGGGTATGCTCCAGATACGAGGATTTAAATCAAGACATCTCTGTCTGTCTGTCTGTCTGTCTGTCTGTCTGTCTGTCTCTCTCTCTCTCTCTCTCTCTCTCTCTCTCTCTCTCTCTCTCTCTCTCTCTCTCTCAGTCTCAATGTTTAAATATCATTGCGACAGAAAATCATAACCTATATAGTTTGTTGCCCTCTGACAATAATAAGGTAATAACTCTACTTGCTAAGGATGTTGCATAGACATCTAATGTTAGGAAAAGGAAAAGCTGGGTAAGAACTTCTAATGTTTCAGTTTTTTTTGTTTACATGTATTCCTCAAGCTTGATGACCTTATTAAGAAATGTTTTTGTTCTCTTCACTTGTATAACTAATGATGAAGCAGACAGTGATAATAGATGTGAAAGTGCAGGAAACATTTATAACAGTGAATATGTGTGCCTGGGTGAGGCACTTGTGTTTATGATCATGTTTACTTTTGACAAAAAGAAAAAAAAAAAAAAAACCTACATACTCATTTTGAGTGACAAAAACACATGTCATTATTTTCTATTTCTTCTACATGGCTTCGAGCCTCGTCATTAACATTCACGTAATTCATACAAATTTTTCTTTGCATTATTGCCTTTTTTGAGGTGCTGCAATTATTAATGCCTTTTGAGTGACATGTAGGCCATTGTCCTGCAACGTATTAATGTACATCCCTCTTGTCATTAACATTCACGTGCTTCATACACCTTTACCAAGTCTCTGTCCTGTCTGCTAAGGATGGGCATGTCTCCTAATGTCTAGGATTAAAGGCATGTAGGCTTTTTTGAGGTGAGACAAACATCATTAATGTCATCCTCTTGACAAAAAAGGCTATGTAGGCCATTGTCAATGAAAACGTATCTGTCCTTATTGTCAAAAAAGAAACATAAAAATGCGGCTCTCTCTCCTCCTCTCTCTCTCTCTCTCTGTCTCCTCTCTCTCCTCTCTCTCTCTCTCTCTCTCTCTCTCTCTCTCTCTCTCTCACATCTCACACACACACACACACACACACACACACACACACACACACACGCACGCACACACACACACACACACACCACACACACACACACACACACACACACAGTGTATCGTTAAGGAAGTGAATGCTTTGGATGAGACAAACATCCACAGGCAAGTTTTGAAACTGGGCCTTACTAATACTCGGACGTGAATAATCATAGATTGATTTGTGTATTTGTCTCTTCGGTTTCGTTATTGGTATTGCTGTTATCTTTTCTGCTGGTTTCGAACAAAAGTAATCAAACATGAAGTGTTGATAACCGTAAAATATAAAACAAAGCAAGTCTTAAAACATCAATTTAAGTTCGTTTTGTAATTGGAAAAACCCAGCATGTTTTTGTGTGTGAGAGTTTGTTTGAAATAATGACTTGACCTGCGCTTGTGTTTCCATGATTGAGTTGTTTCAGTGTGAGTTGGTTTTTAGCAGTGTGGTCACCCAGAAACGACCTTTGCAGCCCTCTGAAGTAAAGCTAACGCAAATGCGCTTCACTCAGTGGTTCACCTACCCTGTAATGTTTTTAGGTATGAAAGCACAGGGTTCTGTTTAGGCTTAACTCCCAAGCACTGATGGCAATGCATGCTATAGAGCGTCCATTGGTCTCTTTGTTCAGCCACCGTGCAGCGATGACAGTCCATTGACATACACTGGATGGCCCTGTCTGTCTTGATTTCCATGTGCGTCAGGTGGCTTTCAAACAGCTTTCAATGCTCTACACGGCCAGTCAGAATATCTTTGAGACGATAATGAAAACCTGACGGGCAAAAAGGATAAAAAGTCAACTTTAATTCTTATGCTTTTAAGAGAGAGAGAGAGAGAAAAAAAGGCACATTTCTCAGGTGTAGCCCTTCATGCAGAGTAAGAGTTTTAGTCGTTTTTGTTTGTTTCCTAATTTTTTTTTTTTTTTTTTTTTTTTTGCTGTCCCAATCTCTGCGCCACCTCAGAGGCAGTGCACCCACGCCGCTCATTCCGACACCCCGTCCACAGCCACAGCCCGGTCGGTCCCGCCACCGCCCCGGCACCGACAATCCACAGGGAGCAGCCACTGTCAAGTCGTCAAGAGGCAACTCACCGGAGGAGACACTGCACTGCTGCCGAGTCACTCCGGTGGTGTTCAGTGGCGCCTGTTCTGATCTAACATACGCAGGACACCACCTACTAAGCCCCCTACTGATGACAATAATTGCTCAGTCGCGGAGCTGGCGTGAGTGAGCTCTCCCTCCGGAGGGCGCCACCACGTCCGTCCAACGACAGCCCCCATGGACTCGCCGATACAGGTGACCCCGACGGAACCAAACCAAGGCCACAGACGTGGAGAGGACATCGAAACTGAGGTCACCATGAGAGGGCATGAAGGGCCACAGAACTTGAGACATTTTTTTTTTTATGCTGATTGATGAGAATGAGGATGGTGATGATTAAGATGATGCTACGGATTTCCATTTCGGTCTGAGACTACATGACAGGGCTGTACTCTACGCTTCCTTTCATAATATATCCCGGCGTCAACCAGGCCCGAGAGATACAGACATCTGCAGTGATGGTCAGGAAATTTGAGCAACACTCTCAGAAACACATCCATTAAGTGGATGAAACTTGACTGTGTGGTCCCAGTCTTCCCAAGTGAGTCCGCAGCAAACTCAACTCTGGGTAGGAGCCGGTCGGGGCAGGAAAAAACCCACATGACTCTGATGGGATTCGAACCCACGACCTCCCAGCCGGGAGTCCGCGACGCTAACCACTTCGCCATGGCGGCTGGTTTGTTTCCTGATTTCATCAGGCAAGCAGGTCTATCATCCACTTCAGTAGGTTTTTTTTGTGTTTGTTGGTTTGTTTGTTTTAGTGCGACAAAGACTTGTGTAAACCCCCCTCCCCCTGCTCCTTTCCCGGAAAGAAAGTTCTATTCTATTCACTGCAAATTTATACAACACCGATAGGATGCTGCTCAGTTGATTTAGTTATGGGGTCTAATATTGTGTTGGCATCAGTTAAACGCACATGTGCACGCATACAAACGCACATCTCTCTCTCTCCCTCTCTGCTTATATATCATACTTTGTGTGTGTGTGTGTGTGTGTGTGTGTGTGTGTGTGTGTGTGTGTGTGTGTGTGTGTGTGTGTTGTGATGGATGGTATGTTGTCTTTGTACAAACAATAAGTTTCACAGTGGGAGACTGCAGGCGGAAACAGAAGTTATCCTGTTTTTGCTTGTTCTTCCACACTGTCTCTACGTGCGACTTCTGTTTAGGCTGATTTTGAGCATTACTTTTCCAGCATAACTTATCAAACTGTTGGTGTAGAAATGCTGGCATGTTGGAGATTTTCCTTCTTGGGAATGGTGACGACTACTATTATGTGAATCCATGGCGTAGGCCACTGCCAGTATGCCAGATTTTGCTGCAGGTGCCAGGATACTAGCCACTGCTTTTTTTGTCATGTTACGGGTTCTGGAAGGGCGTTGTCAATGCCTGCAACCCTAACGGTTCAAGGATACCGTTAGTAGTACACCTTTTATATGACATCTTCCCGTTTGAAACCTTTTACGGCTTCACCATGAACGGTGCTGACCTTCTTTTGTTTTTGTTTGGCGAAGGCTCTTACGGTCTTCATTTTTTTTCCGTCTTTGTTTCAATGTCCTGACACTACTCTTCAACTCAACTACACTTTCCTTGGCGTTCTCCAGTTCTTGACCGACTGTTTAAAGCGCGGTGCTTATTTTCCT
>JADBJO010001502.1:100000-105000 GCA_016801955.1 Conus betulinus
TTGATTTCAGCAGATCATACTCCTCCCTGCACAACCATCCCATCCAGTCAAACAATGCAGCCATGCAAGTGATTGATTGTATTCTGACACTGACTGGCAGCTGTCAAAACAAAGTGATGACATGCTGGAGTTGTGATGTCCAAAAGTTTGTTCGAACTTTCAAATGGAAATTAAAAGTCGTCCATAATGAGCGGCGGACTGTTGGAAGATTCCATAAGATCAGACATGACTAGGGAGATCCAGACTGTGGCATTTTGCCTTCGCTTCTAGCTTGGCTTGGTGAGCCAGGTTTCAGTCACATAGAAAACGTCAACACTTAACACCGGTAGTGTACTGATCGACAGCATACCATGTTCCTCCGCAGTAAGCAGACTAGGCATTGAACAGGGCAACACTCACGTCTGCTGATCCCACAAACTGTTTCAATATCAGCGATTATTATTACAGGTGTGAGGTTTTCAGAATTGCCACATCTATTCGCCCGTTCCATTCCGTCGTCTATTCTGCTCTGCCAAACTTCTGCCGATGGTGAGATATATCTATCTATCTATCTATCTATCTATCTATCTGTCTATCCGTTCATCCATCCATCCTAGTCAATCAATCAATCTATCTGTCTGTCTCCCTGTCTATATGCTTATCTATCGATCTATCTATCTATCTATCTATCTATCTATCTATCTATATGTCTGTCTGTCTGTCTGTATGCCTTTCCGTCTACCTATCTGTCTGTCTGTGTGCCTGTCTGTCTGTCTATCTACCACACTGTCCATCTATCCAAATAGGAAAAAGAGAATATTCACGCGATAGATGTGAACAACTGTATTTATTGTCTGACATTTCTGCCTTTAGTCTTGTTTATGAGAAACCTCAAGAGGTGATATCTCCCCTTTGATCTGTGTAAGTTTATCATCTGTCTCATTGACCGTGATATTTGCCTTGTATATTGCCCTGTCCCTGACCCACCAGGTCTCGCTCCGACCTTCCATCTGCTGGTCACTGGAATGTTATTCTTCGATTCCTGCAACATTGATTTTCAGTTGAACTTCTTCCAGTCTCGATGTCAAACCAAAGACTTATTGGGAAGTGTGTGTGTGTGTGTGTGTGTGTGTGTGCGTGTGTGTGTGTGTGTGTGTGTGTGTGTGTGTAAGTGCGTGTTTGTGTGTGTGTGTGTGTGTGTGTGTGTGTGTGTGTGTGTGTGTGTGTGTGTGTGTGTGTGTGTGTGTGTGCGCGCGCGCGCTTTTAACATTTAAAAAAAAAATTTTCAGCAGCATTTACCATTGTACTTGATAATGATTTGAGGGCGGGTTAAATTTGTTTGTTGTTTGTTTGTTTTTAACATAAATTTAAATATTAGTGTTAGCGCACCGCAAACCAAAAAGGAAGAAAACCGCAGAGAGTCACAAGACCAAACACGACTCGTTTCGACCTTTTAGGTCTTCTTCAGGCAAGATACAAAACAATCAGGACATCGAAAATGAACGAGCAGCCACTTAACTTCATCCACTTCAGCACAAGATAGGCGTTGAATCTTTTTCCTTTGTGTTTTTTTCTGCTCCCCCCCCCCCCCCCCACCCCCCTGTTATAATCGTTATCCCAAATAAAGCATTAATAGATGACGGCGATACATCGGTGATATGTCGCAACGAACACAAGGACGGAGAGGTGAATTAATGAAAAAAATGGGTGTAATTTACTCGGAGAAATAAAACAGGAATAAGAAACCTAACTCAATAGACAAATATATGAATACAGAGTAAATGAATGAATAAGCAGACAGGTAAAAAAAAAAAAAAAAAAAGGAAAACAGAAATATCACACATGTACACACACACACACACACACACACACACACACACACACACACACACACACACACACACACACACACACACACAGACACGTGTTGCTTATTTGTGTTGGCAGTTGCAGATTTTCTTATATTAATTTTCGTATGTGTATATCTTTTTTCGAACATTTCCGTAACCAGTGAGTTATAAACATGCCCCAAAAGAGACATAAACAGTAAAACGGCGGTTGTTCGACTGTTAATCACGGTTTAACATAACGTCCGTCACCACACTTCACGCGAAAGGACTTCCACGCAGATGAGTGTTTGCTACGACACTCACATCCGGGGTGAGTTTCAAAGTGAAGTGACTGCAGGTGGAGAAATGAAACAAACTTAAAAGAAAAAAAATGAGGTACCTCCGAACGAAAGAGGCAAACAAACAACAAAACAAAGCACGACGCGTTTCGACCTCTTTGGTCTTCTTCAGGCAAAACAAGCAACATTGACGGCAATGACCACGAAGAACGAAGGATCACTTATCTTATCAAATTGGACACAAAATTGATGTGGAGTCCACATCTATTTTGCACCACTTTGATGAGAGAGGTGATTGTTCATTCTTTATTTTCATTGTCTTCAATGTTGTTCGTCTTGCCCGAAGGAGACAAAGAGGTCGAAACGCGTCGTGTTTTGTCTTGTCATTTGTTTTCCTCTTTCGTTCGGCGGTATAGTATATTTTTCTTTTTGAATTCACATCCGGCGAATTAATCCAGGCTGACCTCCCTTTTTTGTTTCAAAATCCCTCCCCTCTCCGTTAAAATTCTCATTGTGTCCCAAACGGGAAAGCATGTCAATGGAAGCACATTGCATCCGCCCTATGTGAGGTGGTGTTGATGGGCACACACCTGTATTGATTCCACAGGGGGGTTTTTGGGGCCATGCTCCAAGTCTTAGAAGTTTATGTAATAGTCCGCCAAACAGGAACCAGCGAATCACAAGAGATAAAACACGAAGCGTTTCGACCTCTTAGGACTTCTTCAGGCAAGAGAAATAACACTCAGGGCAACAACGAAAATTAAGAACGAGAGCATTCAACGCCCATTTCACGCTGAATTTGACAAGATAAGCGATTGCTCGTTCTTCATTTTCGTTGTCCTGAGGGTAGGGTTGTTGATCTTGCCTGAAGAAGACTTAACAGGTCGAAACGCGTCGTGTTTTGTCTTGTGTTTCGCTGGTTTATTCTTTGCAGATTTATTACTCGAACTTCTTAACAATTGTTTAGATTCCCGCCTGTAGTTGCCTCACTTTGACACTCAGCGATAAGTGGTTTGGCAACATGGTGGGAGCAGATGTGACTATGGTCCAGAATCACTGTTCACTCTGACACAGACAGAATGTGCCTTGATTTTTGCCGTTTGGGACATGTTTAGAGTTTTGAAGGAGGGGAGTAAACTGGAACGAAAGGGGAGGTGAGTCTGAATTTACATATGTTCCCCAGAGTTTTGCCATGAGCCATTCCTCATCTGCCAGGAAATGTTTTCGGGAGCAGAGTGATGTCTACACGTCGTTCAGTGATAAACAGTCAGATAGCCGCCATTTCATCGTTGCAAACACTTAGCTATTCAAGCAAAAGCTAGCAGTCTTTTCTTTTTTTTTCATCATTCCCAAGGAAACCATCATTGCAACGAAAAATTGAAGAAGGTGTGTCAATTCGTAAGTAACCTTTCAAAGTTGTAAATATTGCCAAACTGAAACAATGCATAATAATGAGATGCAGCCACGCAGGCTCGTGTAATCCTCTGCAGACGAAAAACAAACAAACAACAGGCAAACAAACAAACGAGCAAAGCAAAGCAGACACAAAAATACAAACAACACACAAAAAACAAAAACAAAATAACTTCACTCGCACACAGTTTTCCATGGCCAGGACTTTATTCTTCATCACCTTGTTCCTAGGAGACCGCAGAATGTAATATCTGTATGCATCGCCTAAGCACATGTCCATGCACATTCAATAAAACCCCCTCACATGCCTTGGGGCTAAACGTGTTGACAGGCTGATAGACAAATACTCGCACAAACATACGAAAAGGTCTGGAGACAAGAGTTAGCTGCTAGTGCTCTGTCTACGTGTCCAGAGATTAAGCTGAAAGCATGTTCTTCAAATGGATAACTAGGGAACGTGAATGCTGATGTCAGTGTGCGCTGTCACATTAATACGTAGCTGTAGATTTGTTCACCGTCTACTCGGAAGCTTTGACAGGACCTATATAGCTGTTAAACATGTTGAGTTGTGTATACATACACGCACTGCTCATCAATAATGAGCTTTCACAGGAAGTGTTGAGCTTGCTGAGGGTTGTCACAGGGACTATAAAACTATTAGGAGCTTTCGATGATCAATTAGCTTGTTGCGGAAATATCAATGAACTGCCAGTTTGATGAAAACAGTTTATGAGCTGTTAGCTTGTTAAGGAATTTTCAATGAGCTATAACCTTGTTTAGGAACTTTAAACTAGCTTTTAGCCTGTTTAGTTTTTTTTCATGATCTATTTGTTTGCTAAGGAACATTCAGTGAGTTGTTAGCTTTTTAAGGAGCTTTCATTGAAGTGTTAGCTTGTTTAGGCACTGTCAATAGGACGTTATCTCGTTCAAGAGCTTTCAATGGGCTGATGGCTTGTTAAGGAATTTTCGATGAGCTGTTGCTTGATAAGGAATTGTTAATGAACATGAGCTTGTTAACTGACGTAACAGGAAACACCAAGGCTATAAGGAAGCTGCTAAAGTTCATAAGGAATTGTTAATGAACAATTAGCTTGTTAACTGACGTAACAGGAAACACCAAGGCTATATGAACAGAAGCTGCTAAAGTTCAAATTGTCTGAAACTGTCAAGCTAGCAGGAGCCGTCAGAAGAGCTGTGAAGTAATCAGAAATGTCAGAACAGCTGTGAAGATGTCATCGACTTTCGACAAGAACAATCAAATGGGAAGAGCTGTCGTACGAGTCACATGAGCTGTTATGTTGTTAGGGGCATAAGGTTGTGTTGTCAATATTCAAAGGGTCGTCAGATTACCCGAAAAGCTGCCAAGAACTGTCGTAGAACTATCAAACTGGTATGGGTTACTACTGGAGCTGTCACGCTATAAGAGCTTACGCAAGCGCTGCCACGTTCATACCGGATACAAGAAGAACATTCAAGTTGT
>JADBJO010001502.1:115000-122500 GCA_016801955.1 Conus betulinus
AATCAAAAACCGAAAGCGTAAATGACACAGCCTTTAGGGGCCAGTAGTGAGTGGTAAAAGGCCACATGGTTTCAGAAACTTCCAAGTCAAAAAAATGAAAACATGAAATCGCCAAACACTCGAACAATAACCGACACAATATTTTGACCACATGGCCTTCATCAGGACAATAAAAAAGGACGCAACAGGTAAAGCTGTCCCATGGTTGGTTAAGATATTTCTGTTATTCCCTGACAAACTGTAGTTACAGGCCGTAGAAAAGATTTCATCGTTGTACTGTTTTTACTTCCTTGCTTGCGGACAGTTTGAATGGCATGTTTTGAGCGGCTGGTGTGGGATCCCTTTGGAAGTTGGATAGTATCTGGACTGTAAAATCCTCAGGATCCCCTGTAAGTGAATGGATGTGACAGCAGGGTTTATAACGAAGGTGAGAGACAATAAAACCTGGCAAACATCTAAAGCTGTCTCTGTAAGGTTAAGATACTTAAACTTTTCCTCTGACAAACAGGTGAGAAGCAGATATAACGACATCTTCATCTGTCACAGGTGAGAAGATTTGCTTGCGGACATCTTGGCAGGATGAGCGGCTGGTGAGGGATCCCCGGCTTACAATATCTTTCCTTAGGATCCCCTGTGAGAAGATCTGGCTTAACGACATCTGCTCTATAACAGGTGAGAAGATTTGGCTTAACGATATCTTCCCTTATAACAGGTGAGAAGATTTGGCTTAACGATATGTTCTGCACAACCGGTGAGAAGATTTGGCTTAACGATATCTTCCTCTTTACAGGTGAGAAGACTGGCCTAACGGTATCTTCCTCTCTAAACAGGTGAGAAGATTTAGCTATTTAGCTTAACGACATCTTCCTCTGTAATAGGTGAGAAGATCTGGCTTAACGATATCTTCCCTTACAACAGGTGAGATTTGGCTTAACGATATCTTCCTCTGTAACAGGTGAGAAGATTTGGCTTAACGATATCTTCCCTTATTACAGGTGAAAAGATTTGGCTTAACGATATCGTCCTGTATAAACAGGTGAGAAGATTTTGACTTAACGATATCTTCCTCTGTACAACAGGTGAGAAGATTTTAGCTTAACGGCATCGTTCTGCTTAACCGGTGAGAAAATTTGGCTTAACGATATCTCTGCATAACTATTTAGAAGATTGCCTTAACGATATCTTCCTCTATAACAGGTGAGAAGATTTGACTTAACGGCATCTTCCTCTGTAACAGGTGAGAAGATTTGGCTAACGATATCTTCCTCTGTAACAGGTGAACATTTGCTGAACGATATCGTTCCTCTATAACCGGTAGAAGATTTGGCTTAACGATATCTTCCTCTATAACAGGTGATAAGATTTGGCTTGACTAGATCTTCCTCTGTAACAGGTGACATTTGGCTTAACGATATCCTCCTCTATAACAAGTGAGAAGATCTGGCTTAACAACATCGTTCTGTATAACCGGTTAGAAGATTTGGGTAATCGACATTGTCCTCTATAACATGTGAGAAAATCTGGCTTCATGACTCTGTAACATCCGAGGAGATTTGGCTTCCCGACATCGATGCACACAACTAGAAAACACGAACATTTTCGCAAAAAACATGCTGGAATTTCTTTCTTTCTTTCTCTCTTCTCTTTCTTTCGTTCTTGCTTTTCCCTTCCTTTTCCTCACTTCCCCCCCCCCCCTCTTTCTCTCTCTCATTTGTTCTTGTATTTTTCCACCCTTTTAACTGTCTAAGCTCCACGTTGTTGATTCATTTGGCTGAATCAGTTCATTGACACATACTTCTGGTATGAACGGTATTTCCAGTGCAGACGACTACACTGCCGGCTACATGAATAGCAAGGCTATGGTGACGTCATCCGGCAACGTCTTTTGGCCCCCTCCGGCCAAGTTCCGCTCCTCCTGCAAAATCGACATCACCTACTTCCCCTTCGACGATCAGGTGAGTGACGTCACGTCCTCTAATTGCCTTTTGGTGATGAGATGGATTTGTGGACGTCATTGCTTCTTGAACGATCTGCTGAGTGGCATGGCAAACTCTTACTTCTTCTTCTTCTTCTTCTTCTTCTTCTCTTCTTCTTCTTCTTCTTCTTCTCCTCCTCCTCCTCCTCCTCCTCCTCCTCCTCCTCCTTCCTCTTCTTCTTCTCTTCTTCTCTTTTTCTACTTCTTCTTCTTCTTTCTTCTTCTTCTTCTTCTTCTTTCTTCTTCTTCTTTCTTCTTCTTCTTCCTCTTTCTTCTTCTTCTTCTTCTTCTTCTTCTTCTTCTTCTTCTTCTTCTTCTTCTCCTCTCTTCTTTTTTTCTTCTTCTTCTTCAATCAGAAGAATATATAGACGTCACATATTTCTTCTATAAGCGAGTGATATGACAACATCTACTTGCCTTTAAGCATTAGATGAATCTGGGAACGTCATACGCTTATCCTCTTTAACGACCAGACGAGTGACATGACAGTATGACAAATCTAACTGGCTTTTTTTGGCAATCAGATGAATATGATGTCACAATTATATTTCTTCTTTAACGCTTGAAGCGAGTGACGTGACAACATGCGCTTGCCTTTCAGCGTTAGATGAAGCTGTGGACGTCACGCACTTAGTTTTTCAACGATCAGATGAGTTACGTGACATCATCTACTCGTTTCTTAGCGATCAAATGACTATGTGGACGTCACACTCTTCTCATTTAAACGATCAGATGATTGACTTCTGTTGTCTTTTAGCGATCAGATGAATGTGTAGACGACATACGTTTATTTGACGATCAGGTGAGTGCGGTGACATACTCTACTTGACTTTCGAACGTCACTAATGATTGCAGTCCTTGAAAGCAAGACATCGTAAAAATAACGGACTGATCTGGGATTGGGTAGGATAGTATGCACGTGTGCATGAGCGCAGGATGGGGTTGGGGGATCAATGTCGTCGATTTATGATCAGATTTTTTTTTTGAATTACGCAAAGTAAGTATGTCACTGCTCCTCGCATTTGTCTCACCCACCAATTGCCTTTCATCTTCCTGTTTGCTCTGTCAAAATATGTGAATGAGCTCTTCCTCCCTCTGAAGATGCGTACATATGTTCAGGTCTGTGAATTAAAGTTCGGATCCTGGACTTACGATGGATTTCAAGTGGACATTACGAACCGCTCGGCCCAAGTGGACCTGACCAACTACGTGTTCAGCGGAGAGTGGGAACTGATTGACGTCAGAGTCCGACGCACAGAGGTTCGTAGCTCTTTGACAGTGTGATTCCTTGCATTGTGTGTGTGTGTGTGTGTGTGTGTGTGTGTGTGTGTGTGTGTGTGTGTGTGTGTGTGTGTGTGTGTGTGTGTGTGTGTGTGTGTGTGTGTGTGTGTGTGCGCGCGCGCGCGCTAAGCGCATGCTTGCATTCAAGCATGTGTTATGTGTTCGCATGTACATACCCACTCATCCACCCACTCAAGCGCATACCCATCCACACGCGCGCACACACACACACACACACACACACACACACACACACACACACACACACACACACACACACACACACACACACAAACACACAGTACTTACGCTACGATATGTAGTGTTTATTGGCAGTATCATCATCATCATCATCATCATCATCATCATCATCATCATCATCCTCACCTGACATGCTCAATACAACAATGTCGGCCCAGATGTACTACGCGTGCTGCGAGGAGCCGTACCCGGACGTGCGGTTCACCATCATCATCCGGCGCAAGACGCTGTACTACCTGTTCAACATCATCTTCCCCTGCCTGTGGCTGACCATCCTCAGCCTGCTGGGCTTCTGGCTGCCGCCGGACTCCGGGGAGAAGATCACGCTGGGCATCACCGTGCTGCTGGCCTTCTCCGTCTTCATGCTGCTTATTGCCGAGTCCATGCCCGCCACGTCCGAGTTCGTGCCGCTGATCGGTAAGGTGGGGGAAGTCATCGTCGCAGAACCAGACTTCTGCTTGAGGAGAAATGATGCGCTTTGATTTTCATGTGGCGAGAATCCCCCCCCCCCCCGCACCCCCCCCAACACACACACACACACACACTCCCCCCCCCTCTCTCTCTCTCTCTCCCTCCCCTTTCATGCGAGAAAAAGTTAAGTCGTCCTCCCCCCCCCCCCCCCCCGCCATTTTTTTTCATGCGCTAAAATGAAGCGCCCCTGCCCCTCCCCTTTCATGTGAGAAAATACCCCCCCCCCCCCCTGCTTTTTCATGCGCGGAAATAAAGCCCCCCCCCCCCCCCCCCCCTCTCTACATGTCGGAATATAACCCCCTCCCAGCCCCCTTCTCTTTCACATGGGAAAATAAAGCCCCCCCCCCCCCCCCCCCACCCTTCATACGCGAAAATAAAGTCCCACACCCTTTCATGTGGGAAAATAAAGTCCTACCCTCCTCCCCCCCCTCCCCTCACGGGGAATTAGCGAAAGAGAAGTGTAGTGGGTAGTGTGGAATTCTTCGTTCAGGTGGTTTCTCGGAATGCTAGTACATACGGACTCGAAGTTTCGTTCTGAAAATTTAGTTATAGGTTTCCAAACATCAAAGTACAAAGTCTGCTTACGCGTAATAATCGACAAGGGCCAGAATACTTCAGTTGTTAGAGCGCCGGTCTCGTAATCTTGGTGATCGTGGGGTTGCGGGTTCGAATCCCCGCCGGGCCGTTTCGGTACAGGGGAATTTTTTCCTCGGAGTTAACATTGGTTCTGACTCCATTTCCCAAACAGTCCTTCAAATGAGACGATACACCGAGGTTCCGTGTGTGAACGCACGCATAACATCTTGCACACACGTAAAAATCCCATCACCAACTTTCGAAAGAGAAGGCCAGTTTGGCCATTGGTGTGGATGACATGTGACACACAGCATGCACCCTGCTTGAGATATTGAAGGAATGAAGGAAGTCAGGAAATTTAGGTGAACAATATTTTACTGGATGACACGGAAAACGACTGCCTGAAACGCCGGCAGGCAGCTCTTCCGTCGACACAACCCAGGTAGGCAGCCCGTTGCATACACGCCGAGTGTGGCTTGTCAGTGCCTAGAACCTGTGCAAGGACACTTTATGAATGCTGTGTTATTATTATGTCATTATTATCATTAACTGATGTTCTGACTTTCATGCGCGAAAATAAAGCCACCCCCCCCCCCCCCCCCCCCTTTTTTTTTCATGTGAGAAAATGCCCCCCTCCCCCCGCCTCCTCCCGGGGAATTTGCGGAAGAGAAGTACTGTGCGTAGTGTGTGAAATTCTTCGTTCGGATACATTCTTGGAACACTTGTACGTAATTATGGACTCGAAGCTCTCAGCTTTTTGAAAATTTTGTTCAAGGTTTCCAAACATCAAGAATACAATGTCGCGTACGCGTAATAATCGAAAAGGGCCTAGCGCCTAGATGTTCACTAAACAATGTGTTTGTTAAGAGGTGCAGCAGTATTATAGCCTCTTTCTTCCTATCAAACAATGTCCTAGCGCAGTATAATCAATGCAACAGTTTGAAGCCACGACAACTAATTGCTACTGCGACAAGGATCATGATTATTCCGTTTTAGTGCGGTAAGATGACGATCAAGACATGGGACATAACTTCTTCTGTCATTGACACTTTCCTTGCCAATCTAGCATATATACACATGGTACGTACACGTTCGTCAGGCAGGAACACATTGATCTATACCCCATAGCACTTTTTGCGGATCTTCAAATTCGCATACTGCGACTAAACATCATTAAAGTGGGTTTACCACGACGATAGCATCTTTCATATGATTACTAATATCAGTTTCCAGACACCGTCGTCAATGTACAATGTCAGACCAGCCCTCACGCAGATCTTCTCTCTGAACACTTAAACAAACGAGCTGAAAGCTCAGCTTTTAAAACTCTACTAACAATTCCCAAACTTCAGATGTACAAAGTGCGCACACATGCAACAAACCGATGATGATAGGCACTCTGAAGAATACGTTGTCTGCCAACCGGCTACAGTACTACAGACTGAGCACTCGCCGTGGAAGCCTTGGAGAGAATCCTTAGTCGTCGGTTTGAGTCCGTTGTGTGTTCTTCTTATTTAACGTCTATCCACATTAAGTGATATTAGACAATGTTAGAGGGAAAAAGCGGGTAGGGGGGGGGGGGGGGAGTGGGGGTGGGGTGGTAGAGGTATTAAGTAATATCTTCAAACGCTTTGAAAAAAAAAAAAAACAGCAACAATAAAATAAACAACTATGAGCTAACTAAGGACTACTGATCAAAACACTCAGCATCGGTTCCAGTTTACAGAACAGAAATTATAATTCCGGTATGTGTGTGTGTGTGTGTGTGTGTGTGTGTGTGTGTGTGTGTGTGTGTGTGTGTGTGTGTGTGTGTGTGTGTGTGTGTGTGTGTGTGTGTGTGTGTGTGTGTGTGTGGTGATCTGGGTAAAGGATGATATTGTTCCGTTGTATGTTGATATGTGCTGGGTGCGTTTGGATACATAGGATTGGAATGGGAGTGGTAACGCTGTATGTGATCATGGGCTGCATATGGTTAAATGTGGGTTTGGAGTAGAATACAATTATTATGTGTGTTTATGGAAAGGGAGGTGGTTCTAATACATGTAGATATGAAATGGGGGGTGGTTATATCACATATTGGTATGTACTGGGGGGGGGGGGGGGGGTGGGTAGGCACGTAAGAAGAGTATGGAGTGGTGTGATTTTGTGTGTTTGTGTGTGTGAGAATGAAATAGGGATGGTTATATATGAGCCTATGAAGGTGTGGTGAGTGGCCTTTACTGAGGACAAAATGTCGCGTGGTGGTCATAGAGTGGGTTTGTTACGTTGTAGATGGGTGTGGTGTGTGTGTGTGTGTGTGTGTGTGTGTGTGTGTGTGTGTGTGTGTGTGTGTGTGATGATATGTGGTATCGAGTGGGTGTGGCTATATCTTAGTTGGGTAAGGAATGGGGGTGTTATTATTACCTGAGGGTAGGGACTGGTGATGGTTATGTCCTATGTGGATATGGAGTGGGGTGGTTATATTGTATACGAGTGAAGAGTATGCGTCGAATTAATATTATATTCAGGGACCGTTGTAGCCGCTCAGCTATTCAAGCGCAAGACTCATAAACCGAACGCTAATGCATGCGAGTTATAGCTCAGCTTTAAAAGCTTTTTTCTTCTTCTTCTTCTTCTTCTTCTTCTCTTCTTCTTCTTCTTAAAAAGCCTTTAATATGCGTAATTTCTTTTCTTTCTTGAAAGATTCAGCCTTTCTTTCTTTCTTCAATCAATCAATCTTCTCAATCAATCAATCAATCATCTTTAGCAATCTCAATCTTCTTATCAATCTTCTTCTTTCTTCTTCAATCTTCTTCTTCTTCTTCTTCTTCTTCTTCTTCTTCTTCTTCTTCTTTCTTTCTTTGCGTCTCTCTTCTTCTGCAGAATTTAAAAAGAGCTTTTATGTGCCTAATTCTTTACCCATCAAAGATTCATTCAAACAATCAATCAATCAATCA
>JADBJO010001502.1:127500-147500 GCA_016801955.1 Conus betulinus
CCCTTTCTAAATCGCCAAAACTGTTTGGCTCTGTCAGTCTGATACAAAAGATAATTAATACCACTAAAACAACTGCTGCTGCTGCTGCTGCTGCTGCTGCTGCTGCTGCTGCTGCTGCTGCTGCTGCAGCTGCAAATACTGCTGTTGTTACGTGTTTTTATATTTTATCTCACTTCCATATCTGATAACATAGTTCAACGACTTCTGTACACAATGATACTTCCAGAGACAACCAATTTATTATACTTTTTATCGTGGATTTGAAAACATGCGGATGTCTCCTTCTGTGTCTTTGTCTCTGTCTCTGTCTTTCTCTCTCCCATGTGTGTTTGCGTGTGCTCTCTCTCTCTCTCTCTCTCTCTCTCTCTCTCTCTCTCTCTCTCTGTCATGTGTGTGTGTGTGTGTGTATGTGTGTGTGTGTGCGCGCGCGCGCGTGTGTGTATGTGTGTATATGTGCGTGCGTGCGTGCATGCGTACGTGCATATGTGTGCCTGCAGAAGTGGATATTTTAGTTTGGCTCCAACCTGTACGCCCATGAAGGTTGCAGAGCGGTAGCTTTCATGTCTTTCAGTCTCTGGTGACTGGCACGTCATATGTCCGCCAGACCTCCCCTGCTTCCTTGACACAGCAACCACCTGTTGCTTCTCCTGTGTGCAGGCATTTACCTGACGGTGACGATGGCCATGACGTCTCTGTCCATCATCCTGACGGTCTTTCGTGCTACACAGCTGCACCACGTGGGTCCTCTCATCAGAAGCGTGTGCCTCGCTGGGTCTGGACCCTCGTGGTGGACATCCTGGCGCCTCTGGTCTGCCTCTGTCACATCCACTACCACTACCGCTACCTCAACACCAGGCTGCAGTCACACACCCAACCAGGGAGAAAGGTTCCCCCACAGCAAGAACCTGTCCCAGGGCAAAAGGTTCCGCCAGCCGCTAGTCATAACCACGCCAGTAATGCTGGATCCAACTGGAACACTTCACCTGTAAATCTGACATGTCACGGTGCGGAAGGTAAAGAACAAAAAGACCAACTCCTGAACTCGTCTGCCGGCGGGTTCGTGTCTTCTCTTGGAGGCGAGGGAAGAGGGGCGATAACCTGCAATGGCGCTGTGGTCTCCAAGCACGTGTCCGCAGCGGTGCAGACAAGTGTCCGGTGTATCAACGTTCCCAGGAACATCCAGGTTCAGGTGCCCGAAAACCTGGCACAGAGCGCTTACTGCTGGGAACAGGAGAGACTTGGGCTGGACAAAAGACTGGCGATCATGAAAGGCACAGCCTTGACCACTTCTGTGTCAACGCCACCGTATGACCGGCCACAGATCTACCACCCTCAGAACATCAAGGCTGACAATGGGCTGAAGCTGAATTCCCCGCTCGAGATCTTAGGTCCTCCAGCCTCAAACGTGTGGAAGATCTCTGAGGAGTGCTTCAACGCCTGTCCTCAGAGCAACGGATCCATCTGTTCCCCATGTTCCTCCAAGGGCGTTGCTGGTGGCTTCATAGGCTGTGGTAGTTGTGACGTGACGCGCACGGTCAGTCAGGGAACGACGACAAGAGAAGGACCTCTCAGCCCCAGTTCAGATTCGTCACTGAACCACGTGCGCCATGCGCATATACACCAAGTTGTCATGAGGGATAAGCCACAGGCCATGGGTCCTGAGGGCCCCGCTGTGCTGTGCACCAATCGGCTGTGTCTTCACCGCGCCAGAACGAACTCTTCCCCTAACCTGGTGCTCCCCCCGCCCCCCATGATGGCCAAGCAGTCTGCGTCCGGTGTGCAGGGACATCGCCCCGACAGCTGTCGCCAAACGTGTGTCAAACGGGAGGGTGCTGGGAAGAACGAAGACATTCTGTCTCTGGGAATGAGGAAAGATTTCCGTGCCACCTTCAGTATTTCTGAGGGCTCAGCAGCACTCTTTCCAGGTTAAGCAGTGGCAGTTCTCATGCTGTGTGTGAGCTGACCATCGAGGACTCTGAAATCATTCCCCACAGACCCAACAACAAGCCATGTGCCACAGACGGTGATAGAGACGTCTCAGAAGAGGAGACGGCTCAGCCAATGGCGATGAGAAGTCAGAAATCCCAGACGGATCATCACCAAGACATTGTGACGGAGTGGAGAGTTGTTGCCCACGTCATGGACCGACTGTTATTCTGGTTCTTTCTTCTGATTTCAGTGGTCTCCTCTGTTCTCATCCTGATTGTCAAACCCATTAACAAGCCGGAGGAGTGGAGGAAAGGTTGACCGTCCAGCTGTGGAACTTTTCGACGTAACACTCGACGGTTGTGAGGTCGAATTCTGCGTTTGTTAGAATATTTACCTGGTGTTTGTGACATGTTTAGCCTCTTTTTTTCCATGGATAAATACTATGCGTTATATGCAGGTATAGGGAGATGAAGAACAGGCGTATACCGTAGACATAGTACATTTAACTTGATTTCGAATGCTGTTACGATATACATTGGATTAAGAGAGACCCGTTACTTTCAGTAAGAGTGTCAAAATGGAAGGTGACACAAAGCTACATACATCGTGCGATTAAAAAGTAATGTTATGGCATATGTAAGAAGATAGCGTAAAATAGGATGAATATTGAATCGGAAAAGTATTTAACAATTTGTCTCAAACACAAACTTTCCCCCTCTCCCAACAATTTGATTTCTAAATCATGAGCATGAATTCAGTTGCCGACATTACAACTATAACTGAATGGAAGCGTAGTTCAGTCTTTCACTTTTCTGAGGATTCCATCTCTAGGACGATATGTAGCATGCTTAAGTAGTTACAAAACATTTTTTATGTAACATTAGCATTCCGTAGATATCCAGCTGATTATGGAAGAAAGGATGTGAACGAGCGTTGGCTTGTGTCGTGAGGAACAGTGTCCTTAGCAAGGAACAGGGACCGCTAGACACAGGACTCTTGCAACGTTCCGGAGAGACATGTCGGAAAAGGGCAAGATGGGGAGATATATAAACCCAAAGAGGCGTAAAAAAAAGTATGAGACTCTATTGAAAAAAAAGAATCAAATATAAATTAAAGGCAATGAAGGAGCGAAAGATCCGTTCCATGGAATCAGTGTAAAACATGTTTTTTTTTATAGTAAAGCTCTTGGTGGCTACGAAGGCCACAGAAAAATGCATGTTTGACAGAAGACTGTTTGTTTTCTAGGGAGTAAAAATTAAAAACATCCTCAGAAAGTTACAAGACGTACGTGTCGTCAAAATTGACAATGAATCTGAATTTTCTCGAGTGTTCTTTCCCCTTCTGTGATTTTTCTTTTAGTATACCGTATGCAGTATGCAGTTTAATGGGGACTGGTACTCACTTGCTGCAATAAAAACAAAACAGATCAGAGTGTAGCATGTCATTTTTACAGAAAATCACCGTCATGCAACTTTCCAGTGTGACAAGAGCTAAAGGATTCTTGAAAAATAGTTATGTATTCTTGCTGGATATAAGCCTAGCCTTCCTATCGCAGATTTCCATACTGTCTCGTTGAGATTTAGTCCAGTATCTGAGAGAGCTCGGCGAGTTCTTGACCATTGCCTGCCATGCCACAGATGTCATTTGCAAATCGAAGGGTGCTGAGGAATATTCCTTCAGTAACGATTCTGTTGACATGTTCTTCAAATGCATCAGTCATAATGCGTTCCAAACCTATGGTGAAAAAAGTGTGGAAGAAAGAAGACGGCCCTGGCGAACAGCAACCAGATCATAAAACAATAGAACCCCACATGAGCACTGCGCCTAGGAAAAACTTGCTGGATGTATTCATTAGCTTTTGCCCAGTGTTATATTCCTTATCGACTGGTCATGGCGCCTGCTGTCAGACCGTCGAACGCTTTCTGGGAGTCTGTGAAAAGATGGTAGAACTCTCACTCCGGTGATGGAGATTCTCTTTGCAGAGGACATTCAGGTTAAAGGTCTCTTCATGTAAAATATATTTCTGCGGAATCCTGCCTGTTATTCAGCAAAACAGTGATGTCTGCCAGTGGCTGTAATCTGTTCAGAATGTCATCGCGCATTACTTTGCCGGCAGGACTGACGAAACTGGTAGTTCGATGGTTCTAGCACTGTCAGATGTCTTTTCTTAAGAAGGGGGACGGTTAGTGATCGAGTCCATAGGGGGGGGGGGGGGGGGGGGGGGGAGGTATACTCCCTAGACAGCCAAATTCAAAATAATAACTTATGCGTACTTTTACTCCTAGTCTGTGTCAGTTTATGATCAGTACTGAGTATGTTCAGAATGTTGAAGGCTCGACAGTGTCGTGATCAGCGTTACGTTGTGTTATTGACTCATTGAAAATCTTATCAACCACACCAGCAGTCCGTAAGAAAACGTTTCTCAACTGCTTCAATATCCTACTGGGCTTTTTCTTTGATTCGTAGATTATGTCGCCTTTCTCGCTACACCTGTCCTTTGCATGCACATTGATGGGACATATAAAATGAAGACTGGAATGAATAATCAAGACAGATAGAAAATGAAAACTCAAACCTTGGACTTACATTTACAAGTGTGCCTCTGTTGAAAAAAAGTTAGAAACTGTGTAGTTCTTCCAGTAAAAGACTTCATTGTGTACAATCTGTACTAAATCGAAGAAAGGGTAAGGAATTGGTATAGGTTTTCGATGTCAAATCCTAGACACTCGGCCATTCTCCTGAAAGTGCAGAAAAGGAAAGGGAGATAATAGTTCATAAACTAGATGCACTGACGTGGAACGAAATATTGAACCAAACCTAGCCACATTTGTGGACATTTTAGATGCAGCCTCTAGGGACGCCTAGTGAGTAAAACAACAGTTACGTCCCTTTACGTCTTAATGGAATACCCGTGTGTACCCGCACCCTACATCAGCACAGCACAGTCTTCCCAATGGTGGGTTCAGCATGCTTCCGGCTGGCTGGTTCGATAGTTGGCAGCAGTATTTCTTTGGGTCCCTCGCTTCTTTTGGTGTATCCTTTAATTTGAATGTAAATAATAGCTTAAAATATCATAAAGATTACAAAGAGAATTGTCTATGGAGAACTACACATGTATATCCTTTTTACAATATCTGCATACACTGTGTAAAATTCTAGTTCAGAATATTACAAATTGATCTGTGGCAGTCGTACAAACCTCCTTTTCTCTTTGGACAATAAGGGAAGACATTGTGGGTGTATGGTACCAAAGATATGCAAGCTCGAATTGGATATGATTTTATTTCAGTCGCACAATGAGCTGGGAATTTGTAATGTTCGCAGATGTGTTCAGGTGGAGCTGAATGGAAGATCTTTAAACATATACTTGACAGTTATTGATGACAGAGACAGGTATTAAACGTGCGGATGTTCTGGATTTGTGGACGAGTCAGAAGCATATATGTGACGTTATCTTTTTATAGCGATAGGCATTCGTCGTCGGTGTAGAGCTTTTCAAATGTGTAACATCTTGTCTTCATTCAACGATTTTCTGCTCATATTGTAATAAGAAAATAAAAGATATACATCTTTTTCTTCAAAACAATTTCGCTCTGAGTCAAGGACTTCGTTTCATTGATTAGAGTGTCAGAACTGCTCTTTGTCGAGATCTTGTTAAGATCTTGTTAAATGCACCGACATAATACGACGGCTGCTATCACGTTTTCTTTCATGCAGTCTCTCTGAGGCATTGTTGCGAATGATTGAAATGAACATGATTGAAATTTTGAAATTTCGTGCTGCACATTTTTTGTGCCGGTTTCAAATCTGTCGTTGAGATTCGTGCAAAATGTGGAGTGAAGTTTGATAGGTAAATGTTGAGAATACTGTACATCAGACATACATGTATTTCCATGTGATCCCACCTCTCTTCTTCTTCCACGTCAGCTATCAATTGTGTCACACACACACACACACACACACACACACACACACACACACACACACACACACACACACACACACACACACACACACACACACACACACACACACACACACACTCACACACACGTACATTTATTGTTCTCAGTGCATCTTCAGTGATAGCACATGAAAGTCCCGGTTACAAATCGAGAGACTCTCAAACCACTCAGGATGCGGACTGACTTTTCCTGCTTTATGTTTAAGCTGGCCATTCCATGTGGTACATTTCAATGGAAGGAGCTGAATTTAGGGGGGGGGGGGAACCCTCATGAAGAGGAGAAAAAGACACATTCCAAAGTGCCATAGGAACTCAGAGAGAAATACTGGTCTCCACTGGAAAGTATGCTTAAGAGAGTATCCGGAAATTAGAACTGGAAAGAAAGGCACAGTTCTATTCAAAGACTCTGAGATAACATCTTTTCGCTACATCTTGTTCACCACAAAGAATTACTTTGTATTGGCCTGAAGATCTAGTGTTTTATTTGTATCAATAGTATCCCTTTAAAGACATAGAACTTCGTTTCTTATTGTTATTACTGTATTTTTATTTTACCAGTGTATGTAATGACAAAAACGACGCTTTACTCTAACCCCATTCCACCCACGCACACATCACATCGTACTGCTACAATTAATGCAGTTTTGCATGCTTTGATTAAGATTACATAGTGTTAGACATTTTAGCAAGCATTAAGTCTTTCTTTAAAGAACAACGTTGGGAAAAAAATCTTCGGTATCTCCATCAGTGAGTATTAGAAATAAAAAGTGTTTTTAGATGTTAACAGAACACGTTTGGTGATCAAGTTCTGAACGTTAGATGTGTGTATGAAAACATTGCATTGTGAGGCAATTATACGCTTTGACTTTTTTTTTCACAAATCATTTTCGTAAATTCCTTTCCTTCCTTGCTAGTAGCATTTTCAGCAGACGTCTTCGTCGTTCTCGCTGTCTCTGCAACTGTATAATTCCCAACCAGAACAGGCATGGATTAAGAGCTGCGCCAAGAGGAAGCATCATCACAAACACTACTTCCAGAACAGTGCTAGACAACACGTGGGTGGGCGCCAAGATAGCCAGCACAACAGCAAAGCGACTTGCACTGTTGAACGTTGCCAAGTAAATTATGCGGTAGCTCCATTCACTGTCTTCCACGCAAGACTGTTTTTCAAGGATCATGTCTGATTTGGACAGTTTCTTTCTCCATAGCATGAGGACCCCAAGCCACAGAACAAGACAAACACATGCATTCATCCCTGCAATACCATCCTCAACGATATTGTTGTGGCTATTCTTCTCTGAGGTCACAAACAGTGGGCAACAGATACCATTCTGCCCGTACATGTTTTGATGAGAGCTCCAGGAAACACCAGAGAAAACAAGAAATGTAAAGGCAAGGGTCCAGATTCCAGCGCAAGCCATGTGTACAGCTCTGGCATTGAAGAGAAAGTGGGAATCTGGCATGTACAAGGTAGGTAGTTACAGCGTGGATGGTAAGAAGACATGCCACTGCTCCCGACACCAGGTGAGATGACGTCATCAGAAGCCCGGCTGTGACACATGCCAGGCTCTCTCTCCACCAGGTGTCGTGAAGTACGTAAGTGCCTCTGAAGAGCGTGTCAGCAGCGGCAGTGATAGCCAGGTGCACCCCCATCATCCAGTCCGACACAGACAGGTGTGTTAACAGAATGCGGAACACATGCAAGGCTCCACCGTGACGTCTGTATCGCACCAGCATTACTCCACAGCATACAGTGTTGGCTGCCAGAGCAGTCACTGAGGAAGCAGTTCTCACTATTCTCTGCATCATGGAATCAATCAAACTGTCACATGATGATAAGGTTACAGCTGGTGCTGTGCACACCAGTGTCCTTCCTTTAGGTAATGAGGACTGACAGCAAAGTTTATAGTTATCAGAATAAACTATATCAAGTTTATTTAATCCATGGAATACGTCAGGCGGGAAATCCTTCACTGGGCATTCACGAAGATCAATGACTTGAAGAGAATCCAAGATCTGGAATCCATCACTGAGGACTTCATCAAGCCCACTGCTTGAAAGATTGAGTGTATGTATGTAATCAAACACTGCAAACATACTCAAATTCAAATGTTCTATCTGAACACGTGAAAGGTCAACTAGTCGTAGCTTGAAGTCAAGTGCTTGTAAAACAGACTTTGCTTCGAAAATGGTTTCAAGTGGGTTTCCAGCCAGTATCAGTTTTTGAAGATTCAGTACATTTGTCAGATGACTCTCTTTGATAGCACCGATACAATTGTCACCGAGATCTAGACTGTAAAGATTAGGCATGGTCATATTTCCAATTTCAATTACATCACAGCCTGCTAAACCAAGATGTATTAGCAGTTCTTGACCATTGAAATCTGTCGGATGCATGCCACTGCCTCGACCCTCTACGTATCTAAGGTGCTGATACTGCTGCACATGGAACGCTTGCGGACAGAAGAACGCCAAGCCATAGCACGTGCATGGCTCAGGACAGCTCAGGTGACAGAAACGTTCGTCATCATACTCAGGACACTGGGGCCACCCATCACACATGTGAGAATGATGAAGGCACACCTGAGAGCTGCGGCACCGGTACATACCCGGACACTTGTTACTATCACACTCTCTTTCATCTTCGTACGTCGGGCAGTCGTGTACGTCATTACACCTCACGTACACAGGGAGGCAATAATCGTGTCCAAGACACATGAAGTGGGTCTCGGGGCATGACGAAGGATCATTAACATCCAGAGGTCGGTGCGACGCGACACCAGTTCCATCAAAGTCCACGATGACAGGATAAAGCCTCTGGTCAGGTGAAAGGGGGATCTGTATTCCACAGTTCTTCTCGTCGCTACCGTCAAGGCAGTCCACATAATGGTTACAGAAAACGGTTGAAGAAACACACTGCACAAACAAGTATCGATCTGTTTGGTTGGTATCACCATTGCCTTTAGCAGCTACAGCACGCAACAAGAAACACAACAATTACAACAACAACAACAACAACAACAAAAGCATGTTCACCACCTCAGGTACTACCATTAACTACTGCTATAAACATTTTTGCAGTTCTCAGTAAATGCACGTTCTACAGAATTCCAAATATATTGTACATGTTTTTATAGTTCCTTAGAAGAGTGTTGAATCTAACCCCTTTCTTCAATATACAGCTTACATGT
This sequence comes from Conus betulinus, assembly GCA_016801955.1. Lineage (NCBI taxonomy): Eukaryota > Metazoa > Mollusca > Gastropoda > Neogastropoda > Conidae > Conus > Conus betulinus. The sequence goes on from JADBJO010001502.1 coordinate 136,585, forward strand.
AGTGTATATAATAAGACCACTGAATGAATGATGTACCAATACCAGCACTATTATTATGATCATTATTGCCATAACCTTTGTTCGTGTGTCTTAGGCCCTTGAGGCCCTGATGACAGAGGCCTCCTCTTCACCGTCCACTATGCCCTTGAAGCATTAAATGAAGCAGACGAACAGGAATTTGCTAATCTCCAAAGCCATCAGACTGATTATCAGCCTTTGGAAAACGGGACCTCTGCTCTTTTTGTTTTCATGATATCAGTTAACTTCCTCTTGACCTCACACACACACACACACACACACACACACACACACACACACACACACACACACTGAAAAGTCCTCACCAAAGAAAATTTAATCCCCTTCAGTTTTGTATTTTCCTACAGGTTCTCACTTTCTCCCGGTAGAATGTTAGTCTGGTAATCACTGGGAAATCAGGCTTGTTGCTAAAGTGGTGCACACGATCCGTCTCCACATTGTCAGAAAGACAATTTATCAGAAAGAAGTTCATTCAACTAATGCTCAAGTGTAGCACTGATCTCCGTCTCTTTTTTTTTGATCCTGTAGAAAATCAAGTTATATCTCTTTGATATATTCTTCCAGATTGTACATGTCCATCGCTTTCTATAAGGTAGCAACACGAGCACACAAATCCTCCCTGTGATCTTTCAACGTAAATTTCACTCTGTATGATGAGTCCACATCCTGTTTCCACACCCCACCTCCTCATGTAGAACATCAAACTTTCTGCTTGATGACTGCTATGTCAGACGCAACCCCGTCCAGCTTGAAATTCATGGAGACGTCATTGCATTCAACTGTCATGAAGTCAGCCAGGATAAAGTTACCAGTGGGGGTTAAAGCAGGGAAGTCAACGGGAGCTGTCGTATAAAGTCTGCTGTTCATTGAAGGGACTCGCCCTCCTTGTGCTCAGTCGCTTCTACCAGAGACCATGACCCTGGGTTTGAGTGGTGGGTTTCTCAGTGCATCTGGGATTCAATTCGATGTCACCACATCGAATAAGGAGTAAACTCAACACACACACACACACACACACACACACACACACACACACACACACACACACACACACACACACACACACACACACACACACACACACACACACACACACTCCATCAAAACACCACTTGGCCTGTGCTTCAGTTGAACGACTTGCAGAGTCATCTTCCTGACTGACTCTTCCCTTTGAGTCATAAAACTCAACAATGTCCACACAAAACCACCACAAACATGTCAAAAATGCAGAAACGCTGATGGCATAGCTTGAGGGATGCGACACAACACAAAGTTAAAAAAAAAAAAAACAGTTCACAGACTATCGCCAGACATCTGAAGTGAGGAGCAGTGCAAAGACAACACCGGCTGCTCGGGTGCAGTATGATTCACCGCCTTCTTAGCCTTTTTTTTGTTGAATTCCATGGCTGCATAGACCGGGAGGAAGGAGTGACATCTTGACCTGAGGACACTTATAGTGGATGACATGGCATGTAACAAAGATGCCATTCTGGCTTTTTATCAAACGTGTGATTGGAGTGATATAGGGTGTCATGAACGTCCTTTTGATCCGACAAGCAGTTCACTCACTCACTCAGTCCCCGTTCCCCTTTCACCCCTTTCCCCCCAGAGAGAGAGAGAGAGAGTCGCACACATATTCTGACAGGCTGAAACAAACAAATAAACAAGTGTGACAACATGGGGGTTCTTCCAGTCGTTTGGTATTAAATTCAACTAGTCTGGGATAACTGGGAAAAATCATGTCAATCCCATTACTGCATGAAGAACACATTGCGTTCACTCTAAAACCTTTCTAAGTTGTTTGAAGCTGATTTGAATACAATATACTTTGGTTAAAGTCTGTGCTTCATCGTGCACTGTGTTGGTACTGAGCCCTCCCACGTGTTACTCGTATATCTTATTATGAGAGTTGTATTGTGAACGCGTTTTTCAATTGTAGAGCAATATCCCTATACATCTGAAGCACACACAGTGAGTTGTTTTAAATAAAGACGTGGAAATTATCAATTATTGAAACAAATTATACGTAAAAACCCTTTGCGAGTATGCAAAATTTTCATGTAATGTCACACCATCAGGTCGAGAGAAAAAAAAAAAGAAAGTTACTTGTCTCTCGTCATGCAACTGATACTACATTTTGCGCAGATCCTAGGTGTTTGTTTTTTTAGTTCAGTTTTTTTTTCTCCATCCTCTCCAGTCTCCCCCTCGCGGAAAATAGTTCAGACTAAAATAACAGCCAATGAGAAGTTTCCGTCAAGGACTAGCACTATAGACGACAGGAGAACCCAAATACAGATTACCTGCGAAGAAAGCACTTCTTGAGATCAGAAAGGTGGCGAACAGCACAAGCAGCATTCAGCATGCACAACCTTGGCATGCATGCGACACTGGAATCGCGAAACAAGACACTGTGCGAAAATGACGGGACAGCAAGGTGTTTCCTGCATTCCCCGTGCAACATCTTTTTGTAAGCAATAGTTTTCACAACTACTTCGCGTGTGACTCATTTCATGACGTGCTTCAGGTGGGCGGAATAGATTTTTATTTCGCATCTCGGGCCTGCAAAGGGCACGGTTCACTTGATGATGAAACAGCTTGGCAGAACAGGAAAAGTTAGGCCTTATGTTTGAATTTTAAGACGAGAAACACCTTGCTTCAAATTGACTCATTCTGTGACTGTTTTACCTCTCCTCTTTGAATACAACCCCTCCACCGCCCCATTTTTTTTCACCGTCTCTGTTCTCCCTCCTGCCCTACCCTTCTCTTCCAGCAGTTTACTTTCCAGCCTCCCTTTCCCCTTCTGTTCTGCTTGCTTCCGTTCACAGTTAATCAAAAGATCAGAGGATCCTTGCTTATTTTTGTACAGTGTCTGTGGGTATCGTCTCTTTTGGACTGGTCCTCTGTTTGCCCTTCACACCCCTTCCTCATCTTGTCTTTCCTACCCCCACCCCACTTCCCACAACCTCCAGTTCCTGTGAGTCCAGTCTCTTCTACCTATTAATCCCCGTTTCATCTGTCTCGGCCCTCTCCACTCCCTTCCTACCTTCATGCCAACGGGTGTGCAGATAGATAGATAGAGAGAGAGAGAGAGAGAGAGAGAGAGAGAGAGAGAGAGAGAGAGAGAGAGAGAGGAGAGAGAGATGGACAGACAGATAGATAGACTGACTGACTGATTAATAGATAGACAGATAAGAAGCTAGCTAGCTAGCTAGCTAGCTAGCTAGATAGATAGATGATAGATGGATATACAGATATGTATGTATAGACAGAGAGATAGACAGATAGAGACAGACAGACAGACAGACAGACAGATAGATAGATAGACAGACAGACAGACAGACAGACAGACAGACAGATAGATAGATAGATAGATAGATAGATAGATAGATAGATAGATAGATGGATACATAGATAGGGATAGAGATAAAGAGAGGCAGAAGAGAGACAGTTAAGCAGGTTTGTTGGAAGGTGTGTTGATATAAATTGCATGTTTAAAGAGATGTGACCATTCAATGCGATCGCTGACCAGATGAGAAGCAAGCATAAATCAACGTTTTACTTTAAAATAGACATGCTGCGGACGCAGCAAATCAGCTAGCCTTACTTTGTTTTCATACATGCGATGACCAAACAGCATCAAAACCTCGTAAAACTGTCTCTTAGTATAGATCAAACAACTTTAAAAGATGTATGTAGCCAGAGGTATGTGTCAAAGGAAAACATCAAATAGAATATATACAGCATATGGTCATTATTTATCAAGAGCACTTACGTAGCACCTATTTTCAGTCACAGACCATTCTAAGCGTTTCACTGTGCACTGTTTGTGTGTATAATGGATTGCCTACCTGGGTAGAATCGAATAGACAGGTGCCCGCTGGAGCCGAACATTCGTTTCGTGTGTCATTCCGATAAAATATCAGTTACCTATTCCCTTAGTTTTACATCGAGGATGTGCGCTGTGCGTATATGTATCACCTTAACTAACAGCAAAATTGGCCTTCTCTTATGAAAGTTGTTGTTGAGATTTTGTGTGTGTGAAAGATATTAAGCATGTGTTCACAAATAGATCATCAACGTAGGGTCTCGTTTGAAGGACATTTCGGGAAACGAAGTCAGATCCAACGCCAACTTTCAGGGAAAAATCCCACTGTCTTGGAGATTAGAACCAATAACCCCAGTATTGCTGGCATCTCTAGCAAATGAGTTTTTGTGGCCACCATCTTCACATCAACAGGAGACGATGCCACGAAGCTGAAAACAAACCGAGGCTGAAAATAAATGCATATTTGACGAAGACGGTCTTCTTTTCAACTGGGTTACCCACAGTATGCATTTACGAACAGCCATCACTCCACTCTCCATCCTTCCTCAACTTCCACTGCATATTCTCACTCATCTCCTTTCCCGTCTCCTTTCCTTCCACTGTATGCGTGTTTTACCTACCTTTCACCTTAGTAGGTAGAACGTGCTTTGAGGGCAGTGTTTGAGTGCAGTACCTCACAGGATCAAATATAGTGCGAGCCTACCTTCATCCTGTTTGGACTGGCTCTCCTGATAAGGTCGTAACACTCGTCGCACGTGAATCAAATTCATAATCAGCATCTCTACTTGTGTGAGTATTCAAGACATACATTCTGTTACAAATCAAGGTTGTTACCTGCATGTTCCTACACTGGAACATTTCTGGTTGAGGGCAGTCTGGATGGTCACAGAATTCTTCATCACTGTAGTCAGAACAGTCTGGCCTGTGGTCACACACCATACTGTAAGGCACGCCCTCCTCTCTTTCCTCACACACAAACAAACGAAGGTGGCAGTGGCGGAGTCGACGAGGACACCTGACACGGCATGACATCTGACCTCTGGCAGGGCACCGGACATGACTCAGCTGTAGGCAGTCCCCAGGTGGCGCTCTCCTGTCTGTACAGCACATGGCTGTCAGCCCAGCAGTCACTTCTGACATCACAGGCTGCCAGCATGTGAGTGAAATGTTTGTTTGGGCATTTGCAGCAGACTCACGTTGGACATGGCTGCTAGCAAACACACTGGCTGCAGCTATATCTCTTGATTTTACGTGGACCTTCATTGTAAGCATTGGTGCCACTATTGTATGACTCCTCATTTCACATATAAACCATACTTGGGGATATAGTTATCACAATGTCTATAAAATGGATACCGAATGCCGGCAAGCTCCCTATGCAACATGTAGTAACATTTTTCTCTGGGTCCTGGGGGAGTCAGGAAATTATGAGACACATACGCCACTGTGTTGTCTGCCCATGAGCCCGTCAATCTGTAACTATGTAGATTTACACACACACACAGAGAGAGAGAGAGAGAGAGAGAGAGAGAGAGAGAGAGAGAGAGAGAGAGACAGACAGACAGACAGACAGACAGACAGACAGACAGACAGACAGACGGAGAGAGAGAGAATATAATGCACTATACTTAAACCTGGGCGGCACATGGGCCATCTGAAAAAAACAAAGCTAAGGGAATAAAGCTTGATTAAGAATCACTAATCTAAAAAATTAACTACGTTAGTAAGCTTTATAACAAATAATCAGATTGACAAAATAACCTTTTGAGAGAGAGAGAGAGAGAGGGGGGGGGATAGAGAGAGGACAGAGCATGAATTGTGCTTTGAAGATAAAGATAGAAATTACCTACTGCGCTTTTTTTTTTTTTAACAGGGATCAGTTATCCTGAAGTGTGAGAGGACGGACAGATGAGAAAGATTGGAGGTCTGCCCAAGCATGAATTACAGTAAATACACTTGAAACTTAAAAAGCCTGCATTTAGACCAAGATGGCAATGACCAGTTAACTCTTAACTGGCAGATTGTATTGTATGAAAGAGGATGACTAATTCTTTTTTGAACGAGGCGGGAAAAAAAAACGTTTTTTACCATCTGGGTAAGCATACACTGTGTTGTAATATTGGGCAATACCAGACGGCTCAGTTCTAAAGATACGGATATGAGCACACCCAATCTTCTGTTATACGACTAGTAGTGCATAAGCTTTTCTGTATTACTTGGGTGTGCAGAAATCTATACTTCTTTTATAGGAGTCCTTCTTACACAGTATGGGTGTGCTTCAACCATATCATAAAGATGCTGATAGATGTTTAAAAGTGTGAGAATCTGGGAAAGGAGAGACTTTGATATTCAAGTGCACTGCAGATTCTTTGAAAATATTTTGTAATAAATTCACAGTAGTTGGCATACACTCGTTAAAATGAAATAGCATGTATCCCAATTCATGATGTACAATAATGTTCAAATGCAAAAAAATTCAATAGATTTCTACAAGACATTCAGAAGTTCGGCCAGGTCAGTAAGAATATTATTATCTTAATATTGGTAGCTTATGGGGAACCCAAACCATTGTCTCGAGATGTGATTCGTACGAAGAGTTACTTGTATAATGGCGTGCCAAATTACAACTGCCAGCCAGCTGTCCTACAAAACACATTTCACAGTACTTAGACTCTCTCCTCCAATCCATAGTACAAGGCCCCCCACATATCTCAAAGACACAACCCACACACTCAGTATGATTAATTCATACAACACAGATCCCACTTTCCAACCCAGCCTCCTCTTTACACTTGTCTCTCTCACTTCCATCCCTCATGCTGATGGAATGAAGGCCCTCACATTCTTTCTCAACAAATAGCTCCCTAACCAACAACACCCTCCAACAGCCACACTGGTCAGACTAGCAGAATTAGTCCTCACGCTCAGCACCTTCAAATTTAAAGACCATACCTTCTCACAAATCAGTGGTGTTGCTATGGGAGCCAAAATGGGACCATCCTATGCCTGCCTGTTCATGGAACGTCTGGAACACCTCCTACTAACCTCTTACACAGGCCCAACACCAGAGCTCTACAAAAGAAGCATAAATGATGGACTGGGAGCCACATCCATGCCAAATCATGACCTCTGCAATTTCCTCAACTTTGCTCAGACCTTCCATCCATCCATCAAATTGACTACACCATTTCACAGTCAGTTAACTTCCTGGACATCACCATCTCCCTCAAAGATGGACTGCTTTAAACCTCAGTCTTCACTAAACCCCCTGATGTGCACTCATACCTGGACTACACATATTCCTACCACGGATCCACCAAAGACAGGATTCCATGTTCTTAATTCCTTCGCCTATGCAGACTCTGCTCCAGTGAAGATTTCACTGTAGAAGCAGCCAAAATGTCTGAGTTTTTCACCAAACGTGGCTACCCCAGTGCTGACATTAATGATGCTCTCAGCCGCACCACAGTTAAATCCAGAACATCTGCTCTGGAAACTAAGCTCCCCCAAAGAGACAGACAAACCCACCACCTGCCTCCTCTTCCATCCTCACACTCTGCCCATCTGCAGGATCCTGAAGTCTAACTGGCACATAGTAGAGAAAGCCATAAACCTGTCTTTGAGACCAAACCAATGATCAACTTCAAACGTGACAAAACCTCAAAGACCTACTGGTGCTCTAAGGTCTAAAGTGAAAAAAATTCCACACCTAGGCCACGTGGTACTTTCCCCTGCTCAAAACTCAACTGCAAAATCTGCTCTCTCAGCAAACCATACATAATCCTACATGGCCCCAAAGGCTCATTCAATATTCAACGCACTTTCTCCTGTCAGAGCCACAACATTGTGTACGCCATCCACTGCCAGTTGTGTGGTAAGATCTATGTAGGTAAGACATCGCCCACACTTCAGACGCGCATCTATCACCACCATCGGCCCAAACCAGTCGCTCTGCACTTCAACCACGTCCATTACAACATCAACCATGTCAACGTCCTGCACTTTGGCAATCACAGAGTGACGATTTGGAGCGCCTTACGCAAGAATTTCATTTCATTGCCAAACTTGGCATCCTCCATCCTCATGGCATCAACATCCAAAAGTACTATGTACCATTCCATCTCTGCAGCACCAGCCTGCAATATCCTCCACCTACATACACGCATACTACCATACCTTCCACTGTTTGCCTCAGACATAATAATAATAATGATAATAATAATAATAATGATAATAATAATGATGATGATGATGAATACTTATATAGCGCCTATTCTCGGCTAGAGACCAACCTCTAAGCGCTTTACAATACACACTCGTTTACACGGTGGGCTGCCTACCTGGGTAGTGCCGACTGAATAGCTGCCAGCTGGCGCTTCATTCAGTCGTTTGGTTTAAACGAATTTATTCGAGAAGTACACACAAAAAAGCAGCACAACAACATATAAGATGAGTACAACAAGCAAAATGCTTATACACGGTACTCACTCAATATAAAAAAAACAATGGATTGGCTGCAAAAAGTTGAACATGAACGTTTGCATTCAAGAAATAATCTAAAAATAAATAATAACCTGAAACAAATTTTTAGGAGGGGAAGAGCAAAGCAAGGAAAAGGAAAATCCAACACCGAGACAAAACATTCAATTACAACAAACTATTTGTGCCAGGGCAGGCTGTAGGCCAAAGACCTCTTTTTAAGATTGTAACATATTTGAGATCTTAAGTCACTACAGTAGGTATTTATAACATATTTGAGATTTTGTCACTACAGTTGGTAAGCTCATTGGAGGCAGACTATATACTAGTGTAGCAGAAGAAGGAGAAAGAATGCTGGACATATGGTGGAAAAGACACATCATTCATAAGATGGAGGAGGTTTATTAGCGGATAAATCTGTTAGACATGCGAATAAAATCACCAACTGTAATCAGCTTGCAAGGTTTTCAGTGCAGGTTTTGTCTTGGTCACCACATAACAAAATTTTAGCATCTGCTTTTATGTCATTAGGCAGTAACGCTATTGTCTGAGTTCGAGCTAACTGGAAGAGTGGGCAGTGCAACAAAAAGTGACTGGCGTCTTCAACAGGATAACCACAGGTACATGCTGCACTGTTTGACAGGTGTCGTTTAAATAAGTCACTGTTCAAGTCACTCATTTCCAGTCTCAGTTTGCAAATTATTATTTCAGATTGTCTGTCTTGCAAATAATAATAAGAAGGAACAACTGTATCTGTATTACTAAGGTAACGCTAACACAAAACTAAGAGAATCAGACTGCTTAATGTTATCAGGAAGACTGTTCCAAAGAATAGTAGTGGAAGGAAAGAATGATGATTTATACAGTTCCAGTCTGCATCTTGGTACTTGTCTTCCTGGGGATTTCGTCTGTGATAAGGATTGATTGAAGCAACTAGAGGAGGAAGACGTTCAACTAAATACAATGGCACAGTGCCATTAACAATTTTGAAATACAATATGAGTTTATGACGACGACGTCTTTCTTTAAGGGACGTTAGTTCTGATTCATGATATAGTTTTTGATGATTAGTACCACGAACTGAACCAGTGATTGTCCTAATAGCGTCCAAATTGAGGTTTTCAAGATCATCGCTTTGTTTATTTGTACAGTTGTCCCAAATAACATCTGAGAAGTCAAAATGAGGAGGTAGAATAATGATTTTTTACATAGTAAGAAGAGATTTACGACTCAATCTATACTTGTATGTCCGAAGACATGCAATAAGGACACGGCACTTGGATAAAATAGATTTGATATGGAGGTCCCATTTACAGTTACTTTGTATCATTACACCTAAATGCGTATGGGAGTCTGATTCCTGTAATATCACATCACTGAATTTCAAGGGCTGTGTTTGGGGGGTATTGTGTGATTGGAAATTGTTAATAATTTAGTTTTGGATTGGTTGAATTCTACTTCAAGCAAGCAGAAGCCCACTTTCTTATTTGTCAAGATCTGAGTTTAAAATTTCTGTCCTGAGTTGGTATTATTATCTAACGCCAGATATATGCTAGTATCATCTGCAAATAATTTGATAATCGATTCAATATCATGTGCAATATCATTTATGTAGACAAGGAATAGAAGTGGTCCAAGAACAGAACCCTGCGGAACACCTGCTGATATTGGAAGGTAGGACGATTTACTCCCTTTTAGAACAACAGCCTGGGACCGATCTCTTAGATAGTCAGTAAACCATTCGAGAAGTTGTCCACGGATACCCAAAGCTGACAGTTTATGTACTAAATGCTTGGTGCCACACTTTATCGAAGGCTTTAGATATGTCAAAAAAAAATTGCTTGTGCAGTTGTTTTAGCTTCTAAAAATTTGCAAAAGTCATCGTATATACTCAGAAGTTGAAAGACAGTCGAGTCATGTGGAATAAACCCAGACTGAGCAGTTGCCAAAAGACTGTTATCTGTGAGTATTTGAAAACATGTTTTTGAACACATTTCTCCAGCACTTTGCCAACACAGCTCAAGAGCGAAATGGGGCGGTAATTTCCACACTTATTTCTGTCTCCTTTTTTGAATATTGGAGTTACATGGGCTAGTTTCCATACAGATGGAAACCTACATTCTGTTAATGAACGGTTAAACAAAAAAGTCAATGGTTCACAGATAACATCTGCAGCAGCTACTAACACTTTGTTATGGACTAAATCAGGTCCTACTGCTTTTTTACAGTCAAGACTTTTCAATATTTTCAGTACTATATTTGTGGAAAGAGTCAACTGGTCTATGGACCCGTTGAGTTCATTTAATCCAGGAATCTCAGCTCAACCATCCACCGAACACTGCGCAGCAAAGTATGTATTGAATACAGTTGCTTTGTCTTTCATGGAGTAGTAGTAAACTACACCATTTTCTTCTATTGGGGGAATATCGTCTTGAGGCATACCTTTGGTTGAAATGAATGTTTTTACTAGTTTTTCCACCAGTCCTTTGATCCAAAACCGCAAGGGGAAGAAATACGACTATCAAGCTCAAGCGCGTACTCAGCCTTTCTTAATCTGATTTTGTCTGTAAGG
>JADBJO010001502.1:152500-155000 GCA_016801955.1 Conus betulinus
TAGCGTCCAAATCTTCTGAAAACACACCTTCTTTTAACCGTTTTTCTTGGTTGTCCGAAGACAGCGGTGACTGAGCCGTGCGTTTTGATGACATTTCAACAAAACATTATAAAATAAAAGCACCAGAGAGAAGTGACGGTTTGAACACGAAGAGACGAAATCGGTGGTGAAAGAAATTATACTCAGTCTTTTGCACAAACCTGCACGACCAGTCGTGGTAGTAACACAATAAGGCGAAAAAACTCGTGCATTACAAGCTGGCACATAATATAGGTCGCACACTAGTTGCACGTGTTTAACACAACATATCACTCCCACTGCGTTGGATGTCAACAATGGCGAAAGAAGAGAAGCCCGCTTGAAACCAACAATGCACAATGTTTGTACAAAATTGAACCAATTAATGACCACAACTACCACAACCTTCATACTCCGGCCATGCACAGTAATCTCAGACACTGCTTTCCACAAGAATTAACACCATATTGTCCATTATGTCACTGAAACATTTCAAAAATACTCCCACTGCGCGCAAGAAGTTGTTAGCTGGCAGCCATTACAACTCACTTCCAATTCAGTCGTTTCCCGTGTCATACAGTCAATATCGTTCACTCAATATCCTTACTTCCTCCATTGTTTCAATTTCTCATGCAGGGTGTATTCTATGTGTAACATGTCATCCATACCAACGGCCAAACTGACCTTCTCTTCCGAAAGTTGGTGATGGAATTTTACGTGTGTGCGAGATGTTATGCATGCGTTCACACACGGAACTCGGTTTATAGTCTCATTTGAAGGACTGTATGGGGAATGGAGTCAGAACCAATGTTAACTCCGAGAGAAAAATCCTCCTGTACCGAAATTCGAACCCGTAACCTCAGAATCACGATTCCGGCGCTCTACCTACTGCGCTATTCCGACATAAGTTACAGCTACCATCCTTTTCCTTTTCCCTACAATGTCTGAGTCTCTCCACTTGCTACATCAGTCTACTCACTCACTCCCCCTCCCCGCCTCCCCTAGTAATGATGGGCGTAGTGGTGTTAGTGGGGATGGCGGTGGCTAGTGTGTGGGGTGGGGGATGATCAATGAGTGAGGCTGACATTACAAATGGAACACACACACACACACACTAAATAGAAATGCTAGCTCTTTTATCGTTGATCGTTTCCATCCCTTTCCGGACGGACGCTGCCGTTTTGATAGTGTTGCTACACTTAACATTGCTACTATCATTATCATCATCAGCCAACAGTACTATCTGCTGTTATTCGTTGAGCATTTCAACTCTTTCCACCTGATATCATCATTACCAATATTACTTAATACTTTTATTATTGTCATTACTATCATCATCATATCATTATTTCTATTACTGTTCTCATCATCACCAACATTACATAATTACAACAATACTGATTTCATTGTTGTTATTATTACCATCATCATCATTTTTACCATTATACTTATAATCATTTTGTCTATTATCACTAATCCTATTGCTAGCATTAATTGTAAGAATTAAAATAGCAGTAATACTTAGATACAATGACTTATTTGTTTTACAGGCGGTTCATTGACGACTGTCTCGGACTGGCCTCCTGTTCCAAAGATTCCCTCCATCAGTTCGTGGACTTCATGTCCAGCTTCCATCCGGCTCTGAAGTACACCCACTGCATTTCAGATTCTTCAATCTCTTTTCTCGACATTTAGATCACTATCCTTTCAGACTCCAACACAGCCTTTCTACCAGCATTTACTACAAGGACACCGACTCTCACTCATACGTTCTGTATACCTCCAGCCACCCTCGGAAATGCACAGATAGCATTCCCTTCTCCCAGTTTCTTCGACTTTGCAGGCTGTGCAGCAGTGACGCTGACTTCCAGCACCAGGCTGAACGGATGAAGTCCTTCTTACTGACACGCCAGTACCCTCAGCAATTGGTCCAGACAGCCTTGGAGCATGCCATTGCCATTCCTCGGAGTCAGACGTTGACTTCTGCTGATCGTTCAGACGATCAAGCAGATCGCACAGTGGCTGTGCTCACCTTCACCCTCACAACCTCCCTGTCCGCAACATCCTTCTCAACAATTTCCACCTCCTCCAACTTGACCCCAAACTGAAAGAAACCTTCCCAAAACCACTCTTGATAGCCTTCAAGAGAAACACAAATTTGAGGGACCATCTAGTGCCTGTCTCTGTTTGCAAGGCGAGAGCACAACCCCTGGGCACACACACCATGCACTCGCAAAGAGTGCAAGACATGTCCATTCATTGACAGCTGTACCACAGTTGCTGGTCCATCTGGCCAGTTCAGGGTTTTAGCAAGCTTCAAGTGTCAATCTGCAGACCTGGTGTACGTCATTACTTGCACCTTGTGTTCAAAGCAATACACTGGGGAGACGTACCGCATCCTGAGTGAGCGTTTCTCTGAGCACCTTCGCTCAATGCGGCTGGGGTATGAAGATCCCGTGGGTTCTCAATTCAACAGCCCCTA
>JADBJO010001502.1:160000-165000 GCA_016801955.1 Conus betulinus
AATATGCATCCTCATTGTTTCTTCCATCCCAATCGATAGGCATCCATGCACATCCATCCTCACAGAGAAAAAGCATGTGGCAAGATGACCTGCACAAGACAACCCAGAGGGAGAGTCGAGGATTAACAGGGAGGTAAAAAGAATAGCACGTGCACGTGCCGACAGGTGAAAGTTAACATGGCTGTAAAAATAAGATTAAAGATCTTGAATTACACAATTCAGTCGTGGAAGCAATGTAACAAATCATTCAAATGGCTTATGAAAAACAAACGCACAAAGAAACAAATAAGCAAACGAACAAACCAATGAACAATACCAGACCAAAGCAAAAACAAAACAATTTGTTTTGAAACAAATGGGGGTAACTGAAAATGATAGACGTACTTTTTGCAATAGCGAACGAGATTCTAACCACCACTACTTATGGTTATGTACTTACTCTAAACTTTCTGGAAAAGTCTGGAAATGTTACTTAAACAGAAAACCGCACACCATGTGCGCGTGTCATTCAACGTTGAACTAATATTGTTTGGCACTGATGAAATACCTCAAACGGACGAAATATTCGATATTATTATACTATGGGCAAAATATTTCATCTACAAATGTCGATTTAATCGAAGTAAGCCTAAAACTATTTTTTTCGTAGAAAATTTGAAAAAAAACTATCGTATTGGGAAGAAAAAGAAAAGAAAAGAAAAAAAAAAAAATAAAAATATATATATATATATATATATATATATATATATATATATATAAATAGCTCCGAAATACGCTGTTGGAGTTTGAAAGAAAATGGGCACCTTATTCAGATCTGCTCGAGGAGTAAATGCCAAATTCTTTGAAATAAAAAAATAACCATGCCTTAAAAAATTGGAAGTCGTCACAGAGCCAAGTTTGTTGTCCATTTTTTAAAACATATATATTGCCTTATTTATGTAATTCATATTAAGCAATTAAATATAAGCGGTACACATTAGAAACAACAACTTCAACCAAACGCTCCTGGTTTTTTTTTTTTTTTTTTTTTTCCCCATAATGTTTCCTCAGTACTAGGTAACAACCGGCAAGAAACAGTCAGGCATCCATAAGCATTGTAAAAAGGTAGGGAAGGGGGTGCATATGAAGGGGGGGGAGAGGGATTAAAGAGACAATGAGACTTGGAGGGAAGTTCGAGTATAAGGGAAGGGAGGGGAGAGGGGAGGGAGGGGGAGGGGGAAGAGAGGGAGGGGGAGGGGAGGGAGAAGAAAGAAAGAGAAGGGGAAAAAAAAAGAACTTGTGAAAAAATGTAAACTCCTGAAATGGATTGAAATGATAATGATGTATCAAAGCAATGTATGGTGACTATTGTTTTCAGAGAGAAACAATTCCAGAGAAACACTGGAATATGCATGCGTTTTAACGTGCCTACGTTGTATTTGAGCGAAGAAAATGTATTGCAAGGGAGGAGAAAAAAAAAATTTTTTTTTAAATGCAAACAAACAAAACCAACCTGCTTCTGTTTCATTTGCTACAACACCGGATTTGGTACATTCGTTCTTGACATCCAATCTATTGAATGAAACAGCCCCAAATAATTCTTATCATTTTCTGTTTCATCTTATCGGCATTTTGTATAGTACACACCTTGTAAAAATAATTATGTTGATATATTTGCATGGTATAGAAATTGATTTATAATTCAGATGTAAACTCCAGTGCCTACGTTAATAAAGATTTACAAACCTATTGGGGGGGGGGGGGGGGGGGGGGTAGAGTTAACCAGATTTACCGACACTCGTCTGACGCTTTGTTTAAATCTCCGTACTAGAAAAGATAGCTATCTATCTAGCTAGCTAGCTAGCTAGAGAGATGGATAGATATGCAGATAGATAGATAGATAGATAGATAGATAGATAGAGAGATAGATAGATCCATTCTAAGGGCACTTGCCTGCATCAGCTTTTTATTTTGTACGCTTATATGATGTTCTGTGGTCTTCAATATGTAGGCTAGACGAGTTGAAATGTCTCAGACATGGGTTGGGAATGATTTTGGTCTTACGCACAAATTCATCCCACCAGCATCCCTGACAACAAAACTTCGATGTTTAGAGGGGGTTGATTCTGGGTGCTACCCAGATTCATTTCATTTCATCAAATATGCGAGGATAGCCGAGAATAGGCGCTATATAAGTATTCACTATTATTATTATAAATATTTTAGAATTTCAGATATAGAAATACGACCAACAATGAACTTTGGTAAATTCCTTGAAGATTTTTTTTTTTTTCATTTGGCACACAGCTGGCCATCCACTGAAACCATCTCATGCAGATCTGGGCCCATGTAATTTTCAATGCCGGATGACAGTGGGGAGTTGACGGAAGGGGGGAAGGCAAGAAGGAAGGGGGAGGAGGGGAGGAGGGGGGCAATCGTTTGGGTTGGAAGGGAATTCGTTCGGTCGGTTGGTTGTCTGAGGTTTCTGGATACCCCATTAACCTCACTCTTCAGCAGTTAAAAAAAGAATGAACGAGGTACTGTAATATAAGCTATTTGTTTGGTTTGCTGAGTGATAAGTCATACTGCATTGTGTTGTAGACCGCGTGCGCGCGCGCATTGGTCTGTGTGTGTGTGTGTGTGTGTGTGTGTGTGTGTGTGTGTGTGTGTGTTTGTGTGATGGGATTTGTTTTTTTGTTTTGTTGTTTGTTGTTTTTTTTTTTAAGTAGCCAGCTTTTGTTCTGTTGCCCCAAGGTAACTCAAAATGTTGCTTCCATTCGTTTTCCAAACTGTGTCCACTTCATTATGATTCGTCCTTCCAGTCGACGAGACCACTTCTGTGATCTTGGGGGTGGGTTGAGGTGGGCGGGGTGGTGGGGGATACGATTGGTGAGTACGCAGGTTACTGATCAAGCCAGTGCATGCATAAAATATGCGGTGAGAGCTTGACAGGTGATTTAGTAGATACACCCGTGGTGATCACCGGCTCAGGCTTTCCTTGCTTGTCTCCCCTGCTTTGCTGCAGCTGTCCTTTCTTCACATGAACTGGCGCTTTTTACGGATAAAGTAGCGCCACGTAGCTCGATCCAAAGCAGTTCCCATGCGCCAGGATTGATGTTAAATGCTTTCAGTGGTGTTTAGAGAGCATCGTTTAAGCATATCTTCTGATCTCCATACAGAACACATTCCTTGTTGCAGCTAACCATGGAAGGATCTCTTGAATACACGGTGGTAGACATGCAAGCTACATGACCTGCCCATTGAAGCTGAAACAGTGTGTGGATGGTTTTTTTTTGTTTGTTTGTTTGTTTGTTTGTTTTTGTTTTTTTGTTTGCTGTCCCAACCTCTGCACCACCTCAGAGGCAGTGTACCCACGCCGCTCATTCCGACACCCTGTCCACAGCCACAGCCCGGTAGGCCCCGCCGCAGCCCCGGCAGCGGCAATCCACAGGGGGTAGTCAATGTCAAGTCGTCAAGAGGCAACCCCCCGGAGGAGACTCTGCACTGCTGCCGAGTCACTTCGGTTTTGTTCAGTGGCGCCTGTTCTGATCTAACATACGCAGGACACCACCTACTAGGCTTCCTACTGACGACAATAATTGCGTAGTCGCGAACCGGGCGTGAGTGAGCTCTCCCTCCGAGGGGCGCTTCACGTCCGTCCAACGACAGCCCCCATGGACTCGCCGATACCGGTGACCCCGACGGAACCAAACCAAGGCCACAGACGTGGAGAGGACATCGAAACTGAGGTCACCATGAGAGCAGGGCATGAGGGCCACGGAACTTGAGACATTTTTTTTTTTTTTTTTATGCTGATCGATGAGAATGAGGATGATAAAGATGATGCTTCGGATTTCCATTTCGGTCTGAGACTACATGACAGGGCTGTACTCTACGCTTCCTTTCATAATATATCCCGACGTCACCAGGCCCGAGAGATACAGACACCTGCAGTGTTGGTCATAAAATTTGAGCAACACACTCTCAGAACGCATCCATTAAGTGGATGAAGCTCGACTGTGTGGTCCCAGTCTTCCCAGCTGAGTCCGCAGCAAACTCAACTCTGGGTAGGAGCTGGTCGGGGCAGAAAAAACCCACATGACTTCGCCAAGGCGGCTGGGTGTGGGGATGTTAGGCAGGCCTGCTTGGTCCAGCAACCCTCTGTCTCGGATTCTGTCCTGCCATTTGTTGTTTAGCAACATTCTGAGGCAGGTTGTGTGGAAGTGATTTAGTTCTTTGGTATGCCATTGGAACACTGTTTCAGTTTTACATGTATAGAGGAATGCTGGGAGAACACTCGCTCTGTGCATCTTCAGTTTGATCTCTAGACTGATGCCTCTTCTATTCAAACGTTGGTGCTTAGTTTGTCAAAGGTTGCACTGCTTCACAATTCTGACACTCACTTCAGCGTCGATGATGACTTTTGGGACAGTGTGCTGCCACGGTAGGTGAATTTACTGGCTGCAGCAAGTCTCACACCCTTGGCTGATGTTAGGCTCAGTGTAGGGTTGCCTGGTGCATGTTGGTGCACAACTTCTATCTTCTGTGTATTTATTGTGAGACCAAGCTGGTGCAGACTATCGAAACTTTGTGGATGCTGCAGTGCATGTCACTTTCAGAGCCAGCATTGACGGCGCAGTCATCAGCAAACAAAAACTACCTGGTGATGTCTGTAACAGCCCTAGTTTTTGCCCGGAGCTTCTTGGGGCTAAACAGCTTTTCATCTGTTCTGAATCTGATGTCGATGCCTACATTCCTTTTCGTGAAGGCATCAATTCGCTTTGCAGAGACTTGGCGCAGGGCACACTGGGTGCGAAAACACAGCTTTACTTTACAGCATTTGTAACGGAAAACGGGTTAGATTTTCTCTGTTCTGCTTTGCCCTGGCTTTGGAATGAACACCCCAGTAGGCATCCGTACTCGACCATGATCTTCCACATGCCATCGCTACTGACAGTATCAAATGCCTTGGTCGAGTCAACATAGGTAGAGAACAAGTCAGCATTTTTTTCCTGACATTT
>JADBJO010001502.1:170000-180000 GCA_016801955.1 Conus betulinus
TTTGTGTGTGTGTGTGTGCGCGCGCGCGCGCGCGCGTGTGTGTGTGTGTGTGTGTGTGTGTGTCGTTGTGTTGCTGTTGTTGTTGTTGTTGTGTTGTTACTGCTGCTGCTGCTGTTGTTGTTGTTCTTGTTGTTTTCGTTGGCTTCGTTAAATAATATAAACAGTGTGTGTATATTCACTGCAGAATGCATTCATGTCAGGACATGTATCCATGTCCCAGTTACCCTGTGCCTATGTCATACCCTGTATTCATCTCCAACATAACTCACACGTTTCTTACCTTGCATCCATTCACATAATACACTCATACACGTCATTGCTATTCCTATAGGGTTTTTCTACAGCATAGTATGTATCCATGTCCAGCATAACTTGCATCTGTGTCCACCATAGCCTGTATCCATGTGTACCATATTGTGTATCTATGACCACCATATCCTGTGTCCACCGTACTACAGTTTGCCAATTATTTTCTTCTCCCCTAACTGTTCGTTTCTTCTTTTGTCAGTCTGCTGAATTTTGAAGAAGAGTCGTCAGAGACCAAGGCTCCTAGCGCTGCAGAACTCATGCTGCCAGCCTTCACGTCTTGTTTGCAGACAAACTTTGAATGGCACTGTTGGTGAGCCACAGGGTCTGGTGGCCGACACCAGCTCTGCGTGTTACACTTCCATGGGAATGATCGCCTGGTCTCCAAAGATGACCAAACAGCAAATCCTTTTTCTGGGTAAACAATGTCAATATACTGAGAAAACTTGCCTTCCGTAGGACAATTATTAGCCCCTAAATCCTGCAATATGTTGACAAGGACTTTTGAAAGAGCCATGTTCTCCGCAATGCAATACAATTCTGTAATCAACATGCTGTAATAGCGTGCCCTCTTTGTTTTCTTTCTTTCTGATTTTTTAAATTGTCAGTGAACAAGAAATAGCGGAGCATACGTCATAGAAAACGGAAGATATCGGGAACATTTTGTTCAGTATGAACTGTGACAGCCTAGCGTATTGTCAATGGGTTAAAACGTCGCAATTTTTTGTTTTGTTTTGTTTTCTTTGAAATATCTTTCCGTAGCCATTCGCCTTCAATTATTTGTTCATAGCAAACTTATACTTAAAGCGTTCTCTCTTTTCCTGTACAACGGTTGTCTCAAACCCATGTGGATCTCTGTGTATAAGGCAAAACAAAGAGTGAGTTTCAGTCTCTACGGATGTAGAACTCTGGCACTGACGGAGGGGCCCCAGAGACAGTTCTGTATACGTGAGACCCATTTCGCAAACAATCGTTCCATTGGATAAGGACAAGAGGAAAAAGGAAAAAAGAACAAGACCCCAATATCAGACAATATGGTCAGCATCTTGATGTCCATTGTTAGCACTTCTGATAGAGCACTGCCAGGCTTTTGTCTAAACCTCTAACACTGACAGCATAAATACTACCACACAAAGTCGCATGACATCGGTCTGAACAGAAAAACAATCATAACCAGACAATTAAAACCCATTAAAGAGTGAAGGAGTGAGTGAGTGAGTGAGTGAGCGAGTTGAACCATTAAAGACGAAGACAGAAGGGGGCTTAACAGGTGGCGTCCTGCGTATGTTGGACCAGAATAGGCACTAATTAACACTGAAGTTGCAATGCAGAGTCTCCTCTGATGGGTTTTCTCATGGCGACTTTTGACATTGATTGTTCCGTGTGGATAGCCGTTACCGAGACTAAGACTGAATGGAACAGGCTGTAGCTGTCGACGGGGACGGGATGGGGCAGGCTGTGGCTGTGGACAGGGGCGGAATGGGGCAGGCTGTGGCTGTGGACGGGGATGGAATGGGGGGCAGGCTGTGGCTGTGGACGGGGATGGAATGGGGCAGGCTGTGGCTGTGGACAGGATGGGATGGGGCAGGGCTGTGTGACTGTGGACGGGGATGGGATGGGGCAGGCTGTGGCTGTGGACGGGGATGGGATGGGGCAGGCTGTGGCTGTGGACAGGGGCGGAATGGGGCAGGCTGTGGCTGTGGATGGGGATGGGATGGGGCAGGCTGTGGCTGTGGATGGGGATGGGATGGGGCAGGCTGTGGCTGTGGACAGGGGCGGAATGGGGCAGGCTGTGGCTGGGGATGGGGATGGGGATGGGGCAGGCTGTGGCTGTGGACGGGGATGGGATGGGGCAGGCTGTGGTTGTGGATGGGGATGGGATGGGGGCAGGCTGTGGCTGTGGACAGGGGCGGAATGGGGCAGGCTGTGGCTGTGTGGATGGGGGGGATGGGATGGGGGGGGGGCGGAATGAAAGACGTTGGTGCAACGCCACTAACGTAGTACAGAAGATGGGACTCGGAAAAAAACGATAAATATCTCGTATATGGTGTAGGAAAGTTAGGAGTAAAAGCGTTAGGGACGACCAACAAAAGCTGGAGGTAAGGGCATTGATGGGTATAGTAGCGTAAAAAAATCAGCACATAAACGTTTATATCAGAAGAGCTGTGGCAATACACTTTGTTTCCTTACTTTGATCTTTTACTTGGATGTTACATTTTCATGCCAGAGCTCCATTAGCTTATCAATTTCTGATCGCCACACATCGTTTAGTTTTCAGTTACTTTACCTGTCTTGGGCGTTACATAACGACTCTCCAGCTGTCCACCCCTGGCTTTCTCTTTCACCACCATGTCCAGTCTCCAGACCAAGTGGGCAGAGGCAGTGCCGAGAACAAAGGTGATGTTAACCACGTTGCGTTCCGACGTAAAGTCTGCCCCGGGGGAAAGAATTCCCTGCAGTTGGACCACACTTCAACCAACAGACCATCAGACACAGCGACAGAGGAATCTGGCTCCACACATGCATGGTGCTCCAGGGCCAAGACAGACAACGCGTGGTGTGGAGGTATGGTGACCACTATCTGACATCTGAAGGTCTTGTTGACAAGAGCATCAATATTCTGAACACGATTGTCATTGTTATGTTGGATGTACGTCAGTGTTATGCGACTCGTCGTGGTCATTCGGAGATCAGAAGAATATTTAAAACATGACCTCAAAAGAGCTGTGGATATGTGGTTTGCCTCCCTGTCAATATTCTTAATGTGTATGGTGCCTGGGGGATAAACAAATCGTATCAGCAATTTTTGAGGCCACAAGCCATTTATATTTTTGTGGCCTCATTTTGGGGAAAATAAACACACACAAAAAGGAAGTTGGTGTACCATCCCAATATGTAGTTACCCATCTTTGTGTTTGTATATAGCAATTTTTAGCAATGAAAGTATATGCATTTTCGCTGTCCAATGTTGCGATTGACCAGCCAGACCATAGAGCCATGTGGACTCGCAATCTCGGAAAGTGAACTAACTCGGTCTTTTCTTTGTGAAACTGCCTGGCCTGATGCTGAGGAAATGCTAAAATGTAGCTTCACAAATGCGCGTGCGCAAAGCAACATTGAAGCAAGTATCATGCAGCTCATCGCAGGTGTACAGTCTTTCGTGATGTGAACTGGCACCTTAGCCTTGCCACTGCTGGTTAACATGTCGGTTTACAACGAAAGTACGATGTGTTGCATGTGTGTTACACTCTGTAAAGAGTGTTTGGTATTACTATCACACATGGATCATTCCAGGTCGTCACTTGTGCGAGTAGAACCGACAACTGAATTCAGCTACCACGGTTCTGTTGTTAGCGTCGCAAATTCCTGGTTGGAAAATCGTGGATTTGATTCCCATCAGAGCCATTTGTATCTATATGACTTTTCATCCCAAGACCGTCCCCTACGCAGAGTTGAGTTTGCTTATGGACTTACTTGAGGAAACTTGAACCACACAGTCGAATTTCATCCTACAATGTATGAGTCTCAGACAGTGTTGCACAAATATCCTGATCAATACTGCAGATCTCTGAATCTCTTGGGCCTGGTTTTGACGCCTGGATATGTTATGAAAGAAGGCATAGGGTACAGCCCTGTCTCAGACCTTAATTCCATATCATCATCTTCATCAATCTTATCTCCGTCGATCAGCCTGAAAATCTCGGATTCGGTGGTCCTGTATGCCGTGGAGCTTCGGTTTTATTTCCACTGCATCTCTATGCCCCGGGTGAGTTCATGTCGAGGTCAGCGGTAATGACAAGTTCCCGGGGACCATCATGGTGGCGCCTTCCAGAAGGAAACACCCTCTGTCACGCTGGCCCCGTGACTAAGGAAATGTTATCGTCAGTAGGAGACTTAGTAGGCTGTGACCTTTATATGCTGGATCAGAACAGGCGCCACTGAACGCCATCAAAGTGACTTGGCGGAAGTGCAGTGTCTCCTGTGGTGGGTTGCCTAGTGATGACTTGACACTGACTCTCCCCGTGGATTGCCGGTATGTAGGCTACGACGGTACAAGCAGGGTGTGACTGCAGACGAGGAGCCAGACGGAGTGCAGTGAGGTAATGCCACTGAAGTGGCCGGGACAATGAGATATAAAAACATTGCATTGTTCAACGTTTCGCGAATTGACGAATGCGCAATGCCACCCATGCTGTTACCAAAAGAAATATTGGTTTATATTAATGAAAAAAAAAGGGGGGGGGGGGGGGGGGGGGGGGGGGGGGGGGGGGGGGGTAGGTAGGTCCAAAAGGAGTATGACGTAGGTATTCAAAAACCAATTCAGGATATATGGAAACGCATAGCTGAAAATGCGCTTGAGGCATCTGAATGTAACTGAAAATAAAATGCGTGCAATGTGAAACCAACTTTCACAAGTGACCAAACCACGGTCGGTTCTATTCAAAGCACAAGGTTTTAGCATAACCCATAAGGTAACGGGGTTGTTAACATATATAGCTTTGAATTTAAATACAAACATCATTTTAGCAATAATTACAATTCTAAATCAATAATAAAAAAGATAAAACAAAACTAGTTGCGCTCAAAAATAGGTTATAAAAAAACAGTGCAGACAGATGTTTCTTTTTCCCAAGAGGGCTAAAAGAATCTTCTGGTGCTCATAAACTACACTGATACCCCCAAAAGATAAACAAAACACGCATGAAAATCTTCCATCCTTTTTTATCCAAAAAGATTAGCTCGTGGTAAAATCCTTCTTGCATTATACTCAAGGTCGAGAGGAGTATCACGTGTCAGCAATGTAGAAAACGCGACTTGCCAACAGAGGATGCCATATTTATCTGAGCTGGAAATCGACAACCACGTTTCAATAATCGTTATAAAGGTCAATGGACCTCAAATCAATTATCATGATGTCTGCACCTCTATTTTATCCTCTGTCGACCAAGAATTTCGAACTTAAGTTCAGCCCGAAATGACATCTGTTGAAACAGACCATATGCACCTAAATGAGAACAGAGTTTCTGCATGATCATGGCTATAAAAAGACATATAAAACAACAATGCAAACGCGTACAAAGGTATACTCAAATACAACTGTTCTCACCACGCAAAGTAAACACCTTTCAAGCAGAAAGAGCCAACCATTGAAACCAGTAAACGGAGAAAAACATGCAACGGCTCATAAGCACAATCACCTAAGAAATAGCAAGACTCTCTGACAGCAAAGGAACAACAAAGAATAACAGAAAGAAAGGCAGATGTTAAATAGTGGGCAATTGGTTGGTGGCTTCTTGTTTTATTTCAAAATAAGCACGTGACTGTGAAAAGGTTGGTTCGTGTCAATCACCGGTTTGATTTCAATGCGCATGTCAATTTCAAGGAAGACAAGGCTAATGCTGTTTGTGTGAGTCGAGATCTGGACATCGTCAGGCTGTTGTCCACTCCTATTCGGACGTGTCAGTGACGTGACTTTTATCCGCAGACATGAGATTCTTAGCAGTGGAGACTGAGTCGCAGTCGTCGGTAAATTGCGATTTTCTTAGCAAATCTTGTTAAATCCCTGCAGTGCACATCAATGAAGTAGCAAATTCGATGCCTCCAAAGTAACTCAACGGAGTAATCAGTTTCTGAAGGCTCTCAATTGCAGTAAATTAGGTTGTAATTGCAAAAACAGCAAATTTCGTTAGGATTTGCTCAACAGCATACGTCCATGCCCATGGCAATGTACGTGTCATAGCCCACTTGAGAGCATAACAAAGTCACGACTCCGACAACGTCATTTCGTAAGATGCCATCTTTCGGAAATCTCATACCAAAAACGTATCATCAGTTTAACAGAGGTGACGTGTAAAATTATTACGTCACAAATGATTCTTCACGAAATGCCGAAACTGTGATGATGCATACTCATCACCAGTGTGCAATGGTTTTGAGGATTCTGCTTTGTAGTAATTTAATCTATTAATGCAAAAGAATCAGATCTGAAACAAAAACTACCATGAATATCAAAGACGTCAAAATGCAATCATCTAGACAATAGAATAAGTCAACAAACTAAAATGGGAAAGGAGGAAAGAAGGAGATTGGAAGTGCGAGACACCATGCGTACTGCTGGTCACAGTTTCTTGGTACCCAGCTTACAAACACGGGCGACTGTGACGTTGGAAGGCACATGGGCCAGGTTTTGTTATCATTTTCAACTGTGCATGTCTTGGATCAGCCTTGGGGCCTTTTTTGCAGAAGTGCTTCTGATCAAAGGTAACCAGGATACGGTAGCAAGCCTGAAGGGCTCTTCACAAAGTGAAACAGTGGTCGCTTGCTGGCCCATCTGGAGGAACAACACAACTCACAACGCACTCATTGCAGAAGGATGTTTTTCTCTTCCCCAGTCCCTCTCTACAGTGTGTCAGTGAAAGCCGTGTATTAAGATCGAACGGATTTGATGTCTGCCTTACTTCCTGTTCCAAAGAGCTGGTCTGCGCCAACCGATGGTTTCCATATCCATTCTGCAATTTTGTTCAACTGTTGTGTTTCTTTGATTGCTTGTTTGCTTTTGTCCTTCCCTCTCATCTCCCTCTCCTTGGAGGGCTGTTTTAGCATGGCCATTGAATAATGTCTCGTGGTGACTGTTTTTCTTTATTATTACTTATGTCAGGAGATTCCCGTATGGTCCGATGAGCTGCTGCTTCATAGTTTGACGCACTAGTTCGTTGATAATAAAATCAATACATCTGGAGTTTATCATCACGTGATAGTATCTGCTTTTCATGGCTTTTTTGTTCTGTCTGTCCGAATCCGCTGTAAGGGGTCTCTACGTCATATGCATACAAGAGGATGGAATAAATCAGCGCACACAAGAGCCTGATCTTATATCTAGTATATATGATAATGTCCTTGCATACAGGTCTCTATCTGAACAAACTGATATTCTTTCTGCTGCCTTTGACATCATGTCTATGTTATACTCATCATTGCTAGTTGTTAATTCATTGTAGGTGAACGTTAGGACACTTTCAGACTTCTGTCCATTCACGGTCATATTAAAAGTGTGGTTGGTGATGTGCTGACCATTAAAGCAGTCTTCTCAGCGTTGATTTCCATGACATAAGGAGAGGAGACAAGGCGAAGGAGGAATGGCGAATACATCAGCCTTTGGGAGAAGAGGGGAGGCTGAAAGAGGGAGGGGATGTGGAGAGTTGAAGACTGGCTGTATAGCACCACTAGACAGCAGAGAGTAACTGGTTCCTAGAAATAAGACTTTATTTTTTTCATCGACTTCTACCGCTGTCACTGCTGGCAGCCACGTGCATGTTTTGTACTGTTTGTCATGTGTTGTACTTTGAGATTTTATCGATATGCCTCTCCCTCCTCCACACATTCTGCACCCCCCGTCCCCCTGCTGCATGCATTTAGTTTACATGGTCCAATAGGCAAGCTTCCTGTCTTGTTGTACAGACAGATACGACCCACATACAATCGTTACATTCTGGCTCGGAGCCTCAGTCTTCATTTTCAAGACGTCATAGCTCTCTGACTAAACGTGTGTCAAACCTGTACCGGTTGGCTTATATGGAATTCAGTCAGTTCCAAGTTGTGGTGTTGAATACGTCAGCATCATATTCACTGTGGATTGATGAATACAGCGGGAGAGATAGAAACTCTGCACAGTTCGATCATTTTTAAAGCCCCTGCAGTTTTGAGGAAGATCTGCACTGTCTAGACTTTGTGCCATGATGCAATGGTCTTTGCAAGGGGGTGTGTGTGGAAACATACACACAAATATTGAAAAGAAAGCTTTTAGATTTGTAAAAAGACAGTGACATTAGAGAACTCAATAAGACGGATAATCGTTGTGAGTAGGTTGAAGACGATGGTCATCACCAACACCATAGTAGCCTTTGTCTCATGGCGCTAATGATCACCACCACCGAACACCCTGTACACTGAAAATGAACCCTGTACACTGAAAAAAAAAAGCGAGTTCAAAATAAGACCAAAGGAAAAAAAAAGCGAGTTCGCGCGCGCACACACACACACACACACACGCACACGCACGCACACACACACACACACACACACACACACACACACACACACCATCAATGATGTATGATAAGCAATGATCTATATCGAGAGAATACATCCTCCGATTCACTGATTCATTATCGAAGATATTGAAAGGAATAGGCCCGTAGACCCAGCTTGCTATGTTGGGACGAAATCTGCTGTGTCCATGCTAATGCCCAGGGCATGCTTTTCATCAACTCTGACTCGGAGTATTCTTGGTCATCAAACTTAGGAAAGCGTGTTAGTATTTCACGTTTAGTTACATTCTGCATGCGTTCCAGACAAACATGACAGAGACCACTCTCCAGGTTTGAAGCCAAGGGCATTACATCGTTGTATGGTTGTCAGTATGTCCCATGGAGCTGGAAGAAGAACATCGATGGATTTCCCCTCTGAAATCTGTGGAAGGCAGGAACATTCCATGGATGTCCGTGACTCAGCCTCGGGCAACAGGGGTGTATGTTTGCAATAACCTAAGATTAATATTAGATATCAGTTCGTATTGGTGAATATTATGCCACCATGCTGTTATTTGTTGCACCATGTTGTGTGTAGTGCATATTGTGTGCTACGACATAACACCTGGAGTCTGAGCAACAAATCCTCTTGAGAGCAAAAATAGAACGACAGGGTTGCTAAACAAAGGTACAAAGAAATCAGAAAACAGACAAAACACGCTTCGACTTACTGACCTTCAGCAGGCAGGACAAATAGTTTTTAAAACAATGAAAACAAAAGTACTAAGAGTCACATACCCCTTTGATCTTGGCGCCAAATAGTGATCCTGGGTGAAAAAAAAATAAAACTATGAAATGAAATTGAAGAGAGAAGACACTGAACGGGAGAAGGTAGAGATTAAGGATAATAGTAAGAAGAAGAAGAAGATTGATAAGATTATAATAATATCACTATTGTATTATAATAATATTAATAATTATCATAATAACATATTATTATAATAATAACAATAATAAGTAATAATAATGATAATAATAATAAAAATTGTATTCATAAACAAACCTGAAACTTGTGTGTTGAAACACTATGGCGTACCACGGCACTCACACATACTACAGTACTTTTTTTTTTTCCCAAGGGAAGACTGTTCAAGCTGGATACTGACCAGGGTCACCACTCCAGCTTTTGTATGTTGATTCCCTCTCCTCTAGACAATAGAGGCGTGCGGACAAGCGGTCACGCCCTTTACAGACTACGAGAGCCAGACTGCACACATATCCACTCCTCCGGGCAAGCGGCAAACGTGACGTCCTAAAGGTTGACACGTTGAAGAGCCAGAACATAGAAAGTAACTGTACAGCAGATGAGAGGAAAAGAACCCCCACCCACATTCCCAGTCCCCCCCCCCCCCCCCCCCCCACTTCCGTCGTGTTAGTTTTTGCTAAGAACTTGTGTGTGTGTGTGTGTGTGTGTGTGTGTGTGTGTGTGTGTGTGTGTGTGTGTGTGTGTGTGTGTGTGTGTGTGTGTGTGTGTGTGAGAGAGAGAGAGAGAGAGAGAGAGAGAGAGAGAGAGAGAGAGAGAGAGAGAGAGAGAGAGAGAGAGAGAGAGAGAGAGAGGAAACGAAATACAGATTCCTCGCCAATCGACTGCCGTGTTTTAGAATACG
>JADBJO010001502.1:185000-200000 GCA_016801955.1 Conus betulinus
GAGAACGATTTCTTTTGATTCCAGGATGGCAGCGTCCATCATCAGATGAAACCTGTCATACCAATCAATTGTTTCGGATGGTTCCTGTAAATGAATCCTACTATTATAGGTTTACAACATTTTAAACTGATTTCGACCCAGACTGATTCTATATTATAGCTTTCGAAATGTAGAATTCTTTTAAAATTTAATGAGTTTGCACAGTATAATAGCATACCTGTTGATTTAGGAGCTGTAGGATCAAGACGAATGATGTTATAATTATGCATATACATATCAGCATCTGAAACTACATGTGTTAATCTGGATTCTGCGAAGCAAAATATATGAAAGTTCGTTCCATTGTTGTTTAAAATGGATGCTATTTCATCAGTTTTGTTTCTAGCACTGTTGATATTAAGATAACCTATTCGAAGCCCTTCCTTAGAGGGCCATGTATCTATCTAGAGTAAATGGCATGGCATCACAATGTTACAAATAGGTCTATACAGAATGTATATCTCACTAACTCTAAAAAAAAAAAAAAAAAAAGAGAAAAAAAAAAAAAAAAAAAAAAAAAAAAAGAAAAAAAAAAAAGAAAAGACACTCACTCACCAGATACAACAACGTAAGTACAATCAAAAATACAAACCGCCAATTGAAACACAGGCAGTGCCTGAACACAGAAAAAAAAACAGTGCGTTACTGTTGGAAACAATGAAAAAATACTTGTTCTCAGTACTGTTGATCCAGTCACCATTATGTGCATGGGTACATGTGTGTGTGTGTGTGTGTGTGTGTGTGTGTGTGTGTGTGTGTGTGTGTGTGTGTGTGTGTGTGTGTGTGTGTGTGTGTGTGTGTGTGTGTGTGTGTGTGTGTGTGTGTGTGTGTTGCACACTCACGTTACAAACACACACCATGCAACTGTGCCTGTATGCTCCCATTTCCTAAACAATATCTATGAACATGGAGAGTACAAAGCTGACGTGTTTCGCTTCAGTGTAATTCACAACTCAGAACTGTGCATATGCTTTTCTCATAGTGAAATTTGAAATGTTCGCTCACGAAGAAGCGTAACAGCACAGTCTATAATTCACCATCGACATACGTTTTGTCATAGAAACGATATCACTTCTTTTTGAAAATTATCTCCCCGTCATTTTCATGCTTCTGTGGTTTCCTTTGTATTTGCACCCTTTAAAAAAAAAAAATCTTCCTTTACACTTCTGTCCTTGATTTTCTCTCCATTGTGACCTGTTTTCCTGTTACTGAAATGGACGGTATTCACTTTTTAATGTTTGTTTCATTTACATCATGCAGGTTTCTGATGTTATTCGACAAATAGTTACTGAGAACACAAACAGTGTCCAGATTTATTAAAGAGTTGCTGGTCTTTGTGCCTTTAAAAACAATGAAAAACAATAACACTAATAATCATGCTTATGATATGATACTGATAACAATAATAATAATAATGATAACAACAACAATAAGAAGGAACGTTCAGCGCATGTACACACGCACGCACAGAGAGAGAGAGAGAGAGAGAGAGAGAGAGAGAGAGAGAGAGAGAGAGAGAGAGAGAGAGAGAGAGTTCTATTCTATATACTTCGTATGCTCTCAATTTCTGTAATGATTGAAGACATTCGTTACGTTTGCTCCTGCAGGTTGAATGTATGTGGCAGGCTGGATTAGTGTACACCTTTAGTTGTGAGCTGTTAGTTTGGTGAATAATGCCACTCTTGTCTGATAATCATTTCTTTCTCACAACCATCGTATTGGTAAGAATCTGATCCTTATCAAAAATTTAGCTGGAGACAACCATTCCTTACTGACTTTCGTTCAAGAGGAATCCTTCTTTTTTTTTAATCTTGCTGCAAGACATTGCAAGGCTTTGGCCATATTTGATTCAATTAGTTTGCTATGTGGCAGTCTTTTACAGTCTAGAGACGACAAAACATGGATCAAGAAACATAATATTTACCTGACAAGTATGTCTCTAAGGAAAATGTACAGTGTACAGAAACAATAGTGGTGATGACTGCAAAAAGTAGATTTCCAGTACATTTGTTCTTTAACTGCTGTCCAGCAAGAAATCCAATACCGATGAGTATGGTCCACTGTCATAAGGCTGTTGGTTCGCATTTTTGTGGAAAACATGGAGTGATTTATATCATATGATAACAGTGTTCCAAACTGTTCTTTCTTATGCAGAATGCTGTACGTAAAGAACTTGCCTCTACTTTTGCATGTGATAAAGTTTTCCACAATTCAGTCCCTCAGGTTAAAGTGGCATTCGAGAAAACACATTTTTGCTCTATCTACTAAATGGATGCATCTCTGAGAGTGCTGATCACGTTTGCTGACAAAGTCTGCAGTCGCCAATATCCACTGAGCCAGTGTATATTATAATATGAACAGCCATGTTCTTTACTCCCGGACCATAATGGGACTCCATAGCTTCATTTTTGTTATTGTCATTTTCCTTGTACATTCCATGTAAAACAAAGTTTCAAATCATTTGATGGATCACTCTCTGCCTTTGTGGTAAGCTCTCTTACAATGCCCTCTAAACATCAGTACCTTCGGTATTCATGTAAAAAATGTCAGTATCTGATAGATTATGGTGACTGTGGTTGGAACGATGTAGTGGGGTCTTCCAGATAAAAATGTTCACATTGAACGGTTCTTCTGGTGAGGAACCATTATTATCTTTAGGGGGGTTGAGTTTGTTGCCAGGCAAATGGTGGATGAGAGCAGGCAAAATGACTGTGATAGAGCAGTGTTTCCGTTTGTGGGTGCCTGACGGCGAACTGATACGCATTGTTCTCTATAGACTAAAAGAACTGGTTTTGTGCTGGGGAGAGGCAGCGTGGAATAAAGCAGATTAAACAATGTGACACCCATGCCTTTTAGAGAGCGTTTACGATGATGCAGAGAATATACATGCTTAATACTGGCATCAAATTATTACAGTAAAAGCATACTATAAGAAATACACCACATTTCGTAAAATAAGCATGTACGTGCAATGCGAATAGTGCTTTATTTGTCTTTGATTTGCAAGTGAAAAGGCGTCAAATCTAAGACAAAAAGCAGCAGTGTTGGTATTTTCTCTTAGATTTTGTCATTTTACTTTCAATTGCCACCAGCAGCAGTGTGTACCCCTCTAACATCTCTGCCATAATCTCACCTGGCCGTTTTCGTCTTCACTTTTGTTGACACGAATACAGATGACGAGCACCTGTACAACGAAATCAGAATCATCGTATCGTACAAGCTGACCTGACACAACTTGATACGCAGGCGGCAGGTGACAAGAAGTACCACTTTAACCTCTTTAAATTTGTATGGTGCACATCTGTTTATAAGGAGCTTCATTTGCTTTCATCCGTATCAAAATAGAGAACCAAAACCAAAGTTAAGGGTCATGTTAAGACAGCACTAATATATAGACTGAACACAAGAACCAGAGAGTCACTTTGTGTCGAAAAAAAGGCGCTTTATTAATAGAAGATAAGACTCCATTTCTTGTGAGCTTGTCAAGTCATTTGTATAGTCAACGATTCTGCACTACAAATGCCATGCAATTGGAATGAGGAAAAAAAGCACACTTTGTTCCATTCAGTAGTGGTTGTTGCCATTGTTTGCTGCTTAATATCATCTGCAGCACTATGACACAAACAGCACCATGGCCTGGGGTGTCTTTTTGGTGCACGAGATGGAAGTGGGAAAGGGGTTTGACTCACTGCTCCTTCTGGAAAAGGTAGAGATCGGAAACATATGCAGAAGGTGGGTACGTGTGTGTCTCCTGTGTATGTCCCAGGGCAGCCAGATAAAGCGTACAACCTGTACAACTTCTCCGGTGGATTTTCGTCACAAATCAAGTTTTGTATTACAAGGACATAACGTGCTCCTTACTGTCATCTTGAAAAATGCCCTCATGTGGAAGTGAGTAGGCAGGATGCCCAACGATGTCTCTCTGTCTTGGTGGCCAGTCAATAGTTGGAACTAGTCAAAAGCTTTGTGAAGCCAGGTCTCTGGATGTCCACCATTGTATTGGTCACCACACTCACCCAGCCATTATCAATTAATATCAGAGTGTACACTGATAATGATAATGTGCAGAATAAGCCAATAAGATGATTATACCAATGTCACCACTTTAACATAAGTCCACCTGATTTCAGTGACTAGTCACTGTGATATAAACACTACTGGCTGACCATACTGCATGGAGCTGGAATTCAGCTGACCTAGAATTCATGAAATACAGGCAGTCATATGGATGGCCTGCATTCAATGGCACTTCAAAATGTTCGCCAGACTCATACAATTGCATAGTATGGAAACCAGGACGACTTGGTCACTCCTTCCATTGCAGTGGAAATCACATACAGATGTGTTCCCCACTGCTCGTTGTTGGGATTAGATGCTGCAGTCTATGGATAGATGAAGACTCATTCCGAGCCATCGTGCACACTCCCAAGGCTTCAGCATCATCCAGAAATGTCAGGACTGAGAAACTGCTGCTTTTTCTCAATACCAGCTTAACCATTGATGACTATGTTTATGAAGTGCACGCATTCAAGGCTTGTCAACTAAGACATACCTTTGTCATTTTGATGACTCTTGGGTCTCCTTCTATAGCCTTTGTTAACAACATTGAGAGATAACAGCCATGGTCTAAAACAGTATCTGTAGCAGTACTTGGAGACTCCTTGGCCATGAGATTTGAAATCTATACTTAAAACAACAAAAATAACAACAATTATACATCAGTCAAATGGAAACAGAAATCCCACTATACATCACTGATAAGATTTCTCAATCGGTATCTGCTTAGTTGTCCTAATGATTATAGACAATAATCGTTGTGCTACATACTGGCATTAAAAATGAATTCATATCCACTTTCGTATTGGTAAAGCTAAGCAGTTCATACTGCGTAATCATAAAGAAGATCCTCTGTTCAAGTGAAAAGCCTTTTTGGTTGAAAATAAAGAGCGGAAAGCTTGAATGACGATTTTTAAGAGTATGTTTTTATCTTCATCTTCAAAATGTATGGGAGGAGGTAGTGTATTTCATCAACACACACACACACACACACACACACACACACACACACACACATATATATATATATATATATATATATATATATATATATATATATATATATATATATATATATATATATATATATATACACCAGTTGGGGTGGTCGAAGCGTAAAGAGAAATGGAGATACTGTGCGCAATCAATTTAGCAGCCTGGCTCCTGGCGTCTTTCCCATCATGCACGTTGTCGAACAATCTAAGCACAACACAAAGCACTCGGTCTCCCCAGTACAACTCTTCTCTCAAAACAAAGAAATTCGAAGAGATCCGCATATCTCACCCTGCCTCTTGTAGCCCGAAGGAAGTACTTCGTGAACTGAAGCTGACCTTAAACGTACCTCGCATTATACAAGTAGAACTGAACAGTACGCCCAAGAAGACATCCGACCCACTGTTGGTTACATTTTACAGTGGCTGCAAATAAAGCTGTCTCACTCCTGCTTCTCAACCAGAGCTGTGACGTCCCTGGGAGTGTTCAAATCAAGGAGCGCTTGCATTCAGGAAAGACGGACAGACACTGGGTGAGCTGTCAAAGGCCCATCAACCCTGGACCGGATTATCTGTCCACGGGTCATCAGCTGTACGTGGGCTTTGCCGTGACAGGTACAGGGCTGTACAGAGCCACACTGAACGTTGTTGTGGCCGACAGACTGACAGACCGACACCTTCAGACACGCTTCATTACATCTACCTTAGGTCGGGTCACCCGACATGCCTTTTTCTTTCAGTTCAGTCATGTGTGTGCAAGCGTGCCCATATGTTTATGTGTAAGCATGTGGGCATGTGTGTGTGTGTGTGTGTGTGTGTGTGTGTGTGTGTGTGTGTGTGTGTGTGTGTTTGCGCACATGCGTTCGCACTTGCATGAATGTAAGCATGCAATTCTGTATGCACATACATGTCTATGCGCACTCAGTTTATGTTTATTTGTGCGTGGTGTGTGTGTGTGTGTGTGTGTGTGTGTGTGTGTGTGTGTGTGTGTGTGTGTGTGTGTGTGTGTGAGAGAGAGAGAGAGAGAGAGAGAGAGAGAGAGAGAGAGAGAAGGAGAGAGAGAGAGAGAGAGAGAGAGAGAAGAGAGAGAGAGGAAAGAGAGAGAGAGAAGAAAGCATTTTGGTATATAATAATTTTTTTTTTTCGAAAATTATTTGATTGCTTTGAAGGTACTCGTGCGCATATTCATGTGAGTACATACAAACCTTGTTCAAATATACATCAAATCCGAGTAAACGGTGACTTACATCAAGAATCGTCGGTGGAAGTAACCAAGTATACCCATGCAACGTAAAGTGTTTTGTTAATGCAAACACTGACGGACTGTTTTCTCAGTTCGAATCAGGAGGGTTCCTTACGGAAGAAGAAGCATGGAAGCAGACCTAGAAGACAAAAGTGTTCAGCCAGATGGGTCTTCTCTGCAGGAATGGTTGTTGTTCGGTTCACCTACAAGCTCTTCAGGTCCTGGTTGTACAGGTGTATCAAGAGCAGTACCTTGAAGATCCTGCTGTCCTGCTGCTACGCGAATGGCATATCCCACCCATCAGAACTGACTCTTGGCAAGTTCACATAATTATACTTGAAAGAACGTGTGTGTGTCCTCCATTCTCGTTCTTTCTTGTCGCCTCTGTCCAATTACGTCCATGTATTCCGCGCCCCAATGCCTAATGACGTCTTCCTCCTTTCCTCTTACAACTGATCTGACTGCGTAAGTCGATGGCCGATCAGCCGTATACACCTGTAATGTTGTTGGCTTTATTTAGCGTGTCTTTGAACCCTCCCACTCCGCGTGTGGAATAAACAATGCTGTACTTATAAAGGGCTGCTCTGTCACTGTCATATAATTTCGGATTCACATCTGCCCCAGTATACAGTGGACAACGATTACACAAAAGCAGTGTACGAGCGGAATCGTCCGTGAAAATCTTTCAGCGGCGTCCACATCCTGTTCCAAGCGGCGTCCTTATCCTGTTTCAGTGACCAACTCACCAGCAGGTGCATTTTGTTTAGAGTGTCCGTCTCCCAGGGGAGTTACTAGCTGAGTACACGTTGTAGGATCTACACAGGAAGCTGACCTTGCAGAGGTTCTCCTACCACTTGACTGTTGTTAGAATTCAGAGCTGTCCTTCTCCTAAACGGACTACCCACCAATGCTGATCTACCCGAGACTCGTCAGAGTGAAACATCTTCAAGTCAGACGACTCACACTGCTGATGCTATGAATGTAAGAGAAAACGAAAAAAAAAAAAATGACATTGACAGCAATGATGTTTGATCGTGTGATCTGTGTAATATAACTATCTTCTGTATGTAAAAAAAAAGAGAGTTTTCCATCAAAATAATCTTAATGCAGTAACTTTGAGCTCATTTGTAATCCGACTTTCTATGTTCAATAGATTTTTTGTATCACATAAAAGATAGCAATTTCATTTAATAAAAATGAAACCAGATCAAAGTTTGCATCAGTAAACTGTAGTAGGACAACACTTTTATCATAAACTCATGCTATCACATTTCCATAATATGAATGTTACTCTATATTCCACTTCACATTTTTATGGATTTATGGGTAAAAGAGAAGCACTGGCTCCATCATAACCATATAGTGTTAGAAACTACACTATGCTAGACCTTCCGTATATTCCCCGACGAATATCATTTATCAAATTCGTCTGTGTTTTCAAGGTGGTATGAAGCAGACCATAAGTCTTAAATTGTTACTAAAATATTCAAGTCAATTAACATCTCAGTATTCTGTATCCAAAAAAAAGTTCGAACATTAAAACGGCCGACTTTGCAGACGATAGAGGCGAAGTGTCGAGAGAGGAATGTAATTCCGTAAAAAGCTAAAGGTCAAATCATTAGCCAGTGCGCCTGCAGAAGAATGGGAGCGTATTAAAGAACTGCACGGCAAACCCTTTCCATTGTTAACAGAAAGAGGACTCCAGTGACTCCAGTGGGGGGGGGGGGGGGGGGACACCAGAAAACAGACATATGAAACAGAAACTGAGACTAAGCAACGCTCACTTGTCCTCGAACTACAGAGATGAGGACTGATCTGGACAAAAAAAAAAGCCAAACAAAACAAACAAACAAACTACAAACAAAAAAACCGTAATTTTTAGGGAGGAATATGAACACTGAAAAAATGCATTTGTCGTTTGACTGTTTTTGATGATGGAATGAACAATTTGCTCACAGCCAGTACCAAACACCCGTGAGGATGGGGGCGACTCGCCCATGTTTGTTGCACTGATCCAAAAGTCATGAGGACAGTAATAAAAATGAAGACTTGGGTCCTGGACTGCAGCACTTAGCAACAAGTTTATGTGAATTAGCAAAAGGTAAATTACCATCAGAAAAAAGTGAAAACAAAATGCAGAAACACAAAGGACAACCTTTTCGTGAAGTCTTGATGCCCAGAGTAAAGCCAGAAATCTGAGATACGATGAACCACAACTCAAAATAAAAGTATCTGAAACTGCATCAGAAAAAAAAACAGGAACTAAAAAAAAGAAAAACGTCGAAAGCCTGATGCGCAGTCGGTAAAAAAAAAAAAAGAAAAAAAATCATTTTCAAAAGTGCAGTCAAAGCGTCTATGATTCGATCGCCCTGATTGCTAAAACATCACTGTATGTGTGTCTTTCGAGAGATGGACACAAAAAAAAAAAAAAAAAAAAACTAATGGGCACACAGCTCATAAAAAGAAGTAGCAAATCTGGGATCATGTGACGTGAAAACTACAAGTCCGGCAGTGAGGAAGAACAATAAGAGGGTAAGGGACCAAGATGACCTCGCGGATGTTGGCAACACAAACCATTGCAGCGTCTGTAGAACAGTTTCCATTGCAGAATGCATCGGTAAAGATTGGGAAAGAGGGCGAAGAACTTTACGTAGGCAGGATTAAACTTTTATGGTAGAATGAAAAGAAGTGATTTCTGACCCGTTCATTTTGAACCCATGGACAAATTGTGAAATGTTGTAGTCGATACCAAACTTCTTCGAAATTAAAGTCAAAGAAATTTACAAAATGGAAAAGACAGAGAAATATCGAAGCTTTTGAAGCTAGAAATCATTGCTGTTTTAGATCATGAAGATGAAATCGTTTTGCCTGCAAC
Organism: Conus betulinus; assembly: GCA_016801955.1. NCBI lineage: Eukaryota > Metazoa > Mollusca > Gastropoda > Neogastropoda > Conidae > Conus > Conus betulinus. The sequence continues at coordinate 194,206 of JADBJO010001502.1, forward strand.
TGTTGTTCCAAAGATTGAGGACACCAACAATTTGATTTTGAAGTTGAAAGACAGCAATCAAAATGTCTTGTACGAACATTTCAAAATGAAAAGTTTTGCAAGCTGCTACAGTTATGTTGCTTTATGGCATCACCCTATTTGAAGCATCTTCAACATCCAATTGGTGTAACACCTGAATTTAGATTTCTATTTTCAATTTCAATAGAAAAGACAACTTTGGCTTACACAGGCCTAAAGGCCTTGCTAATCCTCCAAAATTCTTCAGAATTTTTAAAATTCTGTGTATGCCCATTTGAGAATCCAAGGTTGCCTTCCTGCATCTTTTATTGATTACCGTTATTTCCAATGTAGTATTAGAACAGAATATGAGGAAACTATTTAGGCAGCAGAACAGTCTTTCCAAAATTCAGATCTTATTATTCATGAAGAGCGATCCGTACTAAGGGATGCTTGTGAAATAAAATACTTTGCGTTTGGGATTGAGAGACCATGACAGATGGTGTCCGGAAGAGAGAGAGCAGACAAAACCCCCTTCCCAGCAGCACAACGAAGACTACGCATTCTAGAGTGCTGGAGAAAGATAAAATGTCAGCTCTCAAATTATCTCTGGACAATTCGGAATATGTGACAAGCTGGATGATCTAAAAGAACTGTGTTGATTGATAAAGAATATTATGCATGCGAAGCAGACAGAAAATTCCGTCGTTTACTAGACAACACAGGTGCCTCATGGTCTGCAGTTTGGGGTGCATTCTGTGGAACAAAACAGAGAGGCTGTGTAGGTAAAAAAGAGAGAGAGAGAGAGAGAGAGAGAGAGGGAGGGGAGAGTATTGCATTAATGTTTTGGAGCTGAATACTGGAGAGCATGAGTTTAAAAGCTTTCAAGGACAAGAGTCACGGCAGGGTGTTGATCAACGACACATTTAAACTCATACAAACAAATAGAGGTTCATATTCTGAAATGTGTAGCGTGATGGTGAACAGAATGGGAGAACGAATAAATAAAAACAGAATCTGGATGATTCTAACTCACAGACATGAAAACTGAATTCTGAGGCAGACGCCCTTCACACACACACACACACACACACACACACACACACACACACACACACACACACACACACACACACACACACACACACACACACACACACACACACACACACACACACACAGACACACACACACACACACACACACACACACACACAGAGTAAAAAGGCAACCCACACTTTTAACTATGTGATAGAAACACAAAGGGGGTGGAGGGGGGATAAACAAAAAAAAGATGTATTTACATCACGTATGAACTACTCAATAAAACAATTGTGTCGTGGCACTCACATCCAGAAGCTTTGCCATAAATGCATTATGCCATGAAATGGAATAAAGCTTTATATGATGCTTATCCGCTTTTTCTCTCTCAAATCCACAAGCGGTCAACAGATCGGCTGAGAAAAAAGACTCAAGTGTTGCTTATAATTTCCAGCTGGCCGTCATGCTGTTGGTATCTCCAAATGCTGAGATTCAGATACCAGCATTAGAGCCCAGGGGAAAAAATCTCTATTGACGTTACCGCTGCAATGAAAGCCATGTCATCTAAACAAAACCCTTCAACGTTCAGCATTTTGATTGTCATGAAAAGCATGGCAAAAGACGATTTTCACGGAGACCCTGCAATTTCCCTGTGTATCTCCTGGAGAGAAGTCACCCACAGATAGTATGAGCGTTATTGGAAAATGATTGCAACTTTGTGCTGGCAAAAACATGAATACTTTTAAAGCACCTGCTATTATATTGTAAGAATTCCTAGTCAAATCTTTTACGGGAGGTTTTAGGCATAGTGCATAAACTACAGCACGAAGTGCTGATTCTTTCGTGAAATCAACATTAAATCAGATCCGTAGGTTTAGGTAAAAACTGAAACGAGTACCTCCTCAATGGAATGTTGCGTGAAATTCCAATTTATAATGTTTTATTAGAATATAGGGATATATGAGACCGTTTGGGAAATATCCTACCATGAATTTAGGTTGAATTATACAGATACTGAAAAAATGTTCAAATGATCCATTTTTGTATGAGTTTATTTTTGTTTGTTTTACAATTTGTACTAATTGGTTTATGAGAAAACATGTTCAAGGTTGTAAACTATGGCAATTTAAGAGTCTGCACTTCTCAAGTTTTCCACATTATTCTAATAAACAATATGGTGATAAGTGCTCGTTTTTATTTAAATGAACCCTATCTCTAGTCCCTAAACGACCTGTAAATCAGATTAGCCTTACCTTGTGTTGATGCAAAACTTAGCACACAAATTATATGTCAAATATAGATATTACGTTTCGTCATCTGTGCTTAACTGGACGTCCACTGAATTGAGTGACAGCTTTCCAGAACGCACTTGTTTCTTTGTTTTGATATCTTTCCCTTTTGATTTGAAATCTTGGCAGATAAAACACAAGACAGGAGACTTAACATTTAAGGCTGCACTTTTTTTTTTTTTTTTTTTTTTTGGGGGGGGGGGGGGGGGAGGGGGGGGAGGGGGGAGGGGGCTTTCAGAAAATATTTTAAAGCGTCGATATCGTTGTTTCCAGGCTTAAAATTTACGAAATCCAGAATAAGCAACTGTTCAGCACTATCTAACTGGCAGAATAGTTTGTACATTATTAGTGATTGAATTGGGTTCAGGGAGGAGGAAATTTCAGTTTGAAGGGAATGGTTCAGAGTGCTATGTATCTCTCAGACGTAATATCTGAGTCTGTAGACTATACCGTGTTATGTGTGTTTTAATACTATTCCCTCGATCAAGAAACAGGTACGCAAATGGGTAAGATTTTTTTTTCTGCTTGCAAGATAGATGTACTGTAATTCTGCCTGTCCATTCTTGCAAGGATGTATAGAAATCTCTCTCTCTCTCTCTCTCTCTCTCTCTCTCTCTCTCTCTCTCTCTCTCTCTCTCTCTCTCTCTCTCTTACTCTCTCTTGCTCTCTCTCTCTCTCTCTCTCTCTCTCTCTCTCTCAAAATTAGGTACGTACTTTGTCATATTCATTTTACTGTTTGTTTTTATACATGCTAATTTTTGTACGTTGAGGTACATTTCCAGATATTTCCCAAGCTCAGCCCACCTCCCCCCCCCCACTCTCTCCTTCCCCTTCATTATTATTATTTTCATTTTTATTTATTTAATTTTATTTGTTTGTTTTTATTGTTTATGGTTGTTTTTTTTTTTTTTTTTTTTTTTTTTTTAATGTTCATTTCTCTTCTTTTTTTCACTCGATGTTCCATTATGATTGCATGACCGCCTTGTTTGCTTGTTTGCTTTCTTACATTTCATTTCATTTCACTGTTGTTGTAGTCCCTACTCAGGGCGAGGACTGGATGTAAAAAAGTACGTCTTCAGAACGGAGTGACCGAGGGCGGAAAATGAAGTCAAATTTAGAAGAAAAAAAACAGGGGCTTAGTTACCGCCAAGGACACGGACAAAATACAGGACAAAACACAATGCATTTCGACCTCTTGGGTCTTCCTCAGGCAAATAGCATCTAGAACAGTAAGTAAAACGACGAGAAACCATTTACAAGATGCCGATTTTGCGCCGAATATGAGGAGATATGTGGTTTCTCATTCTTCGTTTTCACTCTCATAAATCACTGTCCAGTGATGGAGGGCAGAGAGATGCCACTGTGGTTGTCACATGATTTCCTGTTTCCCTTTCCGCATGAAGAGGTAAACGATACAGGCGTCTTTAAATTCTTGCGGAAGTTTCTCTTGGTTCCACATGGACTGGAATAACTCTGTGAGTTTTCCGATCAGTTGTTAGTCACCAGTGACGTACATTTCTGCTGGACAGAGTCAACACCAGGTGCCTTACTACTTCACAGCTTTCTCCACTTCGGTTTCGGGTTATCTGCTCATCAACGGTGTAATCAACTGGAACTTCAAGCAGTCTTACGATCGCTTCGTCATTGATTATAGATGGGCGGCTGTGAGGGCATTATTAAAGTGTCCAGCCCAGGAGGATTTTCAATTTGTCAGTAATCACTCCATTCCCATCAGCACTGAGGATAGGGGACGAACCTGCTGATGTTGGACCACAGATACTCTTAAGCGCACTGTATAAGGTCTTCTTGTCATTGCAATCGTAAAAGACTGGATCTCTTCAGCTTTCTCATTCGGCCATGCATCTTGCATTTTACGCAGCTCAGATTGTGCATCCTTTTGGCAATATTGAATGCAGCTTGCCTGAAAACAAGATCTAGGATCGTTAAAGTTGGACTCGATGGAGTCTGTGTTTTTCATCGAGCAGTGATTGGATGCGATCATTATTTACATCGAACCAGTCCTGGTGCGTTTTTACGATATGACCCACCATTTCTGTAGCAGCAGCATAGACTGTATCGCGAAATATTTCCCAATCTGTCTCAGCATCATGGGAATGGGACCTGGAGGGTTTGAATTTGCTGTCGAGTTCTTGCACATCTGATGAGGTCGTATTCAAAGCCTGGAGACGTTCAGTCACTTTGGCACTTTTATTCCTTTTGGCCTTTTGCGTGGCTGTATCTTGATGATGAGTTTAGAGATCAGCAAGGATTGTCGGTCCAACAATCGGCACCCCACAGGGCTTTGGTCACTCTGACATCTCGCCTGTCCCTGTGCCTCACGATAACATAACATCCAGCAGATGCCCGTTACTTGGAGCGAAGGTGCATGCATGTTGTCTCGTTAAGATTAGGGGGGGAAAAGACAAAATTGGTGATGAGAAAGTCATGTGCAGCGCTGGTTTCCAGCACTAGAGGGCAATTTCCATTGCAGCTGCCAACGCCGTGTTCCCTAAGACTCCATCCCAAGACGTGTGATGTGCACCGACTTTGGCGTTGAAAGCACGAAAAAATGACGAATTTATCTGCTGTGTGTACAGCAAAAATGGTCTACTTCATATTCTCATACAATCTTTCTTTGTCATAATGGGGACATAGACACTGATAAGCCTTGGTATACCACTTTCCTGGGAGTGATAGTCGGACTGCCATCAGGCGATCGTTGATGCCCTTGGATCGCGCAGCCAACTTCTCAGTCAAGTTTGATTTCATGGCGAATCCGTCTCCTGCCTCCCGGTGCTCCTCTTGTTTGCGTCCGTTCGAGAAGAGTGTGTACCCAGCACGTGTCTCTGTCAGCTGGCCGTCTTCTGCAAACTGAGTCTCACTGAGGGCAGCAGTCTGCACTGTGTATCTTGCCAGGTCTCTGGTGATGAGAGCAGTCCTCCTCCCCTGGTCTGTCGGCTCCGGCCCTGTCCATTACAAAAGCAGACATTCCATGAGCCTAGAGTGAGCGGGGTCGACTTTTGTAGATTTTTTTGATTTTCACTTACCGCTCAAATGGGATCCCCGCCAGCTGTAGGATGCTGGCCGGGGTGTACATGAAGCAGGCTGCTCTTGAGGCAGCTTTTCCAGCACCTTCCTCATGGATTACAAGAGGAGAGGGGAACAGTGCATTCCTATATAGGGCTGCTCCAACGCTCAAGTGACTGCCGAATTCCAGTGCTGCTTCTTCACTGAAAAGCGACCTTATGGCCTGAACAACCTACGTGTATGGTTGTGGCTACCAACCAGTGTATCCACACCTATCGCTTTCATCACAACCCCATCGCCACAGGACTTGAAGAAGAGTGATGGTGATGAGTGGTGAGGTAATACAATAAGATGTCGTGACTTACGCATGAATTGGATTTTAGTGAGGGAGAGTTAAAGACCATTCGTCGTCGTCGTCGTCGACGTCGTTGTCGTCGACGT
>JADBJO010001502.1:202500-222500 GCA_016801955.1 Conus betulinus
TTCTTGTGTTATAGAATTCAGTTGTGTTTTTTTTTTGTTTGTGTATCTAGGCCTACTTCATCCCACGTTCTATGAATGGTAAGTGATGTTATAAGATTGTGGTGTCTGCATTGAAATTCAAGACCCTGCCAGCATAGTGATTTCTTTTTTTTTTTTTTTTACAGCCACCGAACATCCCAAGACAAGTGGACAACGGCAAGTGGAACTGCTCTGGAATCGACTGGCCAGAGTTTCAGGCTCACTTTCTGTGTAACTTGCTGCCAGAGTGTTTGGGACGTGAGGACGAGAGCCAGTGTTTCTACACGCCTTGTGACCCTAGTGGTGCCCTTGTTGGAGATCTCTGCTACACTCTGCACAGGGCGTCGTCTGCAGTCACGTGGTATCAAGCCAACGGGCTTTGTTCCAGAACTGGGGGGGTACCTGGGTGCCCTGAGAACCAAAGAGATCGAGGCTGTCGTGACTAAAGTCTTCCGCTTGGATCTGGTCGTAAAATCTGGGGACCCCATCTTGTTGGGCATTCGCACTGTAGACACGGACAATTTTTGGTATTGAGTTTGGCATTTGGTATTGACAGTATGCCATTTTTAATCTCTCTCTCTCTCTCTCTCTCTCTCTCTCTCTCTCTCCTCTCTCTCTCTCTCTCTCTCTCTCTCTCTCTCTCTCTCTGTTATTGCTTTGAAGTATGTGTGTGTGTTTGTGTGTTTTTGTGTGTGTGTGTGTGTGTGTGTGTGTGTGTGTGTGTGTATGTGTGTGTGTGTGTGTGTGTGTGTGTGTGTGTGTGTGTGTGTGTGTGTGTGTGTGTGTGTTGGAAATTGACAATGCACGTACATGAATCCAAGAATGAAGCCAATCTTCTAAGACAATAGTTTGTGGAACTCAGAAAAGACCTCATACTGTGGTATCCTCGCATGTGTACGGTTTGAATCGTATTATTGCCAACTTATCTTAGGCAAGGAATATGAATTATTTCATTACGAGCCCGGGAAATTGTGGCAGTAGTTTTTTTTTCAAAATAGTCTATGATGCTTTTCTAGATATGCCATTGGCTTCAGAAAAAAAAAAAACACAACAAAAAACAGGTTTGGGTCAGTACTCAATTAATGTACTCAAGTTCGTCTGTTTTATACACTCTGAATTAGGCTCGCATGAGAGAGAGAGGGGGGGGGGGAGGGGGAGAGAGAGAGGGTGAGGGGGAGAGAGAGAGAGAGGGGGAGAGAGAGAGCACGAGAGAGAAAGCAGGAGAGAGAGAGAGGGGGGGGGAGGTAGAGAGCACGAGAGAGAGAGAAAGAGAGAGAGAGAGAGAGAGAGAGAGAGAGAGAGAGAGAGAGAGAGAGACGGAGAGAGCAGAGAGAGAGAGAGAGAGAGAGAGAGAGAGAGAGAGAGAGAGAGAGAGAGAGAGAGAGAGAGAGGAGGGAGAGATCACGAGAGAGAGAAGTACAAATGTATTTACTGGTGTATACCAACAGGTGTGCAAACGCTACTGGTGCACTATTTCCATTTCCATGCCGGATATGTAAATCTGGAGTCGTGTTATTATACGACTGTAATTCGTGCCAGCCTTTCCTCTTTCTTGTTCCTTTTAGTCTGACAATGCAGTGCTGTGGACGCAAGGGCCTTATTTGCCATTCAGTTTCACTCTGTTTAAGCCCCCCATCCCCGTTCCTACATTCCTTTTTCTTCCTCCCTTCCCTTTTGGATATGTTTGGCGGTGTTTATGTGCGTGCAAGTGCGTGCGTGCGTCGTCTGTGTGTGTGTGTGTGTGTGTGTGTGTGTGTGTGTGTGTGTGTGTGTGTGTGTGTGTGTGTGTGTGTGTGTGTGTGTGCGCGCGTGTGTGCGCGTGTGTGTGTGTGTGTGTGTGTGTGTGTGTGTGTGTGTGTCCGTGCGTACATGTGTGCGTGCTTGTGTGCTGGCGTACCTGTTTACAAAGCGCGCGCGCGCGCGCGCGCGTGTGTGTGTGTGTGTGTGTGTGTGTGTGTGTGTGTGTGTGTGTGTGTGTGTGTGTGTGATTTATTTAACGTCTTTCCACTAATCGTTATATTGGACGACAAAAAAGGGCATGAGTAAGAGAGTAAGACTTGTGCATATCTAAATTGTATGGAGTTCTACATATTCATGTACGTGTGTATTCATATAGATGCTTAGGCGTGAAAATGTATGTGTATCTGAAAGTAGGAAGAATATATAGCTACACTATTATAATCCACTAAAATTATAAACATCACCCCTCCCCCTTGTGTGTGTGTGTGTGTGTGTGTGTGTGTGTGTGTGTGTGTGTGTGTGTGTGTGTGTGTGTGTGTGTGTGTGTGTGTGTTTGAGTGCGGGCGTGTGTGTATGTGTGTGTGTGTGTGTGTGTGTGTGTGTGTGTGTGTGTGTGTGTGTGTGTGTGTGTGTGTGTGTGTGTGTGGACTATGATACAGATGTGTGTGAATTTAGCATTATAAGCTCTTGATGTATAGAGGCGCGTTTCCGAAATGCTCCCTCTTTTATTTATTCACTTCTTTGTTTCATTGTGTATTTATATATTCATGTACTTACTTAATCATTTACTAATTTACATATTCAATCATTTATTTCTTTATGTCTTTGTTTATTCATGCATGTATATATATATATATATATATATATATATATATATATATATATATATATATATATATATATATATGATTATCCATATATACTTACTGAAGCACTGACTCATATTTATTCGTCTTATTTCTTATTGATATATTCATTTGTTAATATATTTAAATATTTTTGTTATGTATGTATTCATTTATTTGATTGTTTATCTATTCATTGATTCACTCATGCATTTGCTTACAAGTTTTGTTGTGTTTATTTTTTTTGTTTGTTTTTTTATACTTAACGTTTTCCGTCTTCTCTCCCCATGTTTTTTGTGTTATATGGATATTGTGAATTATTGTTTTTGAAAGTGACTGAGTGATTCACACACACACACACACACACACACACACACACACACACACACACACACACACACACACACACACACACATTTATTTATTTATTTATTTATGTTATATATGTGTATACACACACATTTATTTATTATGTTATATATATGTACACACACACACACACACACACACACACACACACACACATATATATATATATATGTGTGTATGTGTGTGTGTGTGTGTGTGTGTGTGTGTGTGTGTGTGTGTGTGTGTGTGTGTAAGATATATATATATATATATATTTGTTAAAAATAGGATTAAAATGTAAGCATAAAATCAACAGCGCTGTTTCTTGCTGATGCAGTCGTCAGGATCCTGACGACTGCATCAGCAAGAAACAGCGCTGTTGATTTTATGCTTACATTTTAATCCTATTTTTAACAGTTGCCGCTCCCAATTTGGTTGAGCACTTTTTTTTTTATTGTTGTTGGTTAGCAACACCATTATATATATATATATATATATATATATATATCTTTATATATATATATATATATATATATATATCCATATATATATATATATATATATCACCGAGTAGGAAATCCAGCTGACGAGCTCATCCAGCGACTGAAGAGAAGACTTATCATCATCTGCCCTAAGACATGTATGTGCACATAGAAAGCCTCCTTGTACATGGCTGTAATTTGTAACTTCCATGTTTCTTTTTGAGTCCTGAAATTTATCAAAAGGGCGTGACTGTTCTAGGGGGGGTGGGGTGTGGGGTTGGAGACGGGAGAATCTCTCTGAGATTTTGTTTGTTCAGAGTTTTTTTTCCTTTTTTTTTTCTTTTTTTTTCTTTTTTTTGGGGGGGGGGGTTGAGAGTGTGTGTGTGTGTGTGTGTGTGTGTGTGGGGGGGGGGGGGGGGGAGGCTACCATTTAGTTTTTCTCTTTTTTTCTTTATTTCTTTATTTCTTTCTTTCATTCCATCTTTCTGTCTGTGGAATATCTCCATTTGATGCTAGGGTAGCACCAACACAATCAGCTGATGATTAGTCCCACTCAGTGGAAGAAAGGCCTTTGAGCAAGCCATTTCTTTTTTTTTTTTTATTTACTACTTAAGTACTTTTCTTCATCTGCCTTGAAATCTGAAACAGAAAATCAAGCACTCCACGGCCATCTATGTTGATTTTAATGTTGGATTTCTCGATGATATTCATTCAAATACTACAATATTTGATTACTCAGATATTTTATTCAATATTTGTAAAGATTTTCCTATCTTAGCTCAGCTGAATCACGTCTTACTCAACACATTTTACGTTCAGAGAATCCCATTCTTGAGTACATTTATATCCGCAAATATGCTAAACACCCAAAATATAGGTTTGTTAAGTTACATCCCTCAAAGTTTACGTTTTAAATGAGTTTAACCTTGTGACTATCACAGTATACAGTTTCTTACAATTTAATTTCAAAAGATGCCAACTAATTTTTTCAATTTGTAAACATTGAAATCTGGTTGAACGTGTTAGTTGGAGGGACAACTTCATTTTGTTAATGGACAATATTTTACTGTTTTCGAATAAATGTATATTGCCATGTGATTTCAATACAGATTTTGCTAAAATGTCACAAAAAGATGGGTCCGTTATTATAACATACAAAAACATTTTTGAATCTTCATTTTGGTCTCAATGAGAAATTAGCATTCTAGAAACTACTGTCTGTGTCATACGCCTTTTTTCAAAGACAAAACCTACTCGTCTGTTTCCCCTCTAGCCAGTCCGTTGTGTAAGTGAAAGCGGGGATTGTAAACCCCTTGGAATTTGGTAATAGACTACAGGAGGTTTATATATATATCTTTCTGTCTATCTATCGATCGATCGATCGATGTGTGTGTGTGTGTGTGTGTGTGTGTGTGTGTGTGTGTGTGTGTGTGTGTGTGTGTGTGTGTGTGTGTGTGTGTGTGTGTGTGTGTGTGTGTGTGTGTGTGTGTGTGTGTGTGTGTGTGTGTGTGTGTGTGTGTGTGTGTGTGTGTGCATGCGTGCGCCTTCTCCGTCTTTTTCTCCCCATGCGCGCGGAAAGCGTTGTGTGTATGTGTTGTGTGTGTGTTGTGTGTGTGTGTGTGTGTTTATGTGTGTGTTTGTGTGTGTGTGTGTGTGTGTGTGTTTGTGTGTCAAGTGTGTGTGTGTCATGTGGTGCTATGTCATCCGTAATACAGTGGGAAAGTGTTATTTCAAATTTCTAATGTTTTCCCATCAGGAACTGAGCCCAAAGAAGCACATGTACATTTCATCAGTACGTCCCGTCATGGATGCCACTATGTACAAGACTTCTATTTCTGAAGCAATGTTCAATTTTTTTTTTTGTTTCATAGAGTACGTTTGCTGTCGTTCTTTTTTTTTTTTTTTCCCCCCTTTTTTTCTCTCTGGAATGTAGGTACAGAAATTTCTTCCAGTGGTCAGACAAGACTGTCATATTCAGGACGTTTTGAAGGTAAACAGAAGGCGTACACATCCACCACCTTTGGATACATTTATCCCTTTGCTGTTGGGGTCACGAGGACCTATTTCAAAGCCCTGTGGAAGCTTCAGGAGGACTGCAAGCATCATTGGTGCAGTTTTCTCTGTGAAAAGAAGGTTGTTCATAATGGTAGTCAACATCGTACCACGGAATTAAGCTTGACACCTGGAGATACCGTTCGCCTGGCTTCTATCAATGTTTCCACGATCCCATTTCGAACAGTACATTGCCCATCAGGACATATAACGCATGCGTTCTTATCCTTTGATGAAAAATCCCAGTGCTTTCGAGAGGAAGACGAAGCGATGTTTAGTTGTGACGCAGCTAACAGTTCACTGTCCCCAGCGTGTGAACTGAATGCCGACTCACTGTTGACAGTTTTTGCGTGCACTAACAGTCAACAGCAAGTACCTTACACGTTGGTCTGCGATTATGTACGTGATTGCCGGGATGGAAGTGATGAGGATTTCTGTTCTCTTTTGCACCGTGCGATTTCTCTACGCATTTCCAATGTCACAATGGACACGAGGTCAATATTCAAATCTTTACCATTTACTTTAGAAACGATCAAAAGTATAGTGTTACTTGACAATTCATACCATCCTAACATCCTAATTTGATTGTTTTTTTTTTTTTTTGTCAAAACTATTTCTCGTTTTCCTGAAAATATTATCTTGCTGAAATCCTCATATGCAGTTCACAGAAGCGTCTCTCTCTCCTTTGAAAGAACTTACCTTCTTTTGCAGAGAGAATCAAGAACGTCGAAGCTTTTAAAGAAACTCCAACATTTATTTACAAATTGTAATTAAATTACAATAAATGTTTGGTAGAAAAGGGTGAATATATGTATACAATGAGCATAACACTGTTTTGGCTTAATCAAATCCGGCACTCAGCTTCAAATATTTGCTATGGCTAAAAAAGACCACGTGCTTTCTTTGTTGTCTGTTAATACTGACCTATCAATGGTTTTATTAAAACATCCTTCATCTAGAAAAACCTCCTATGGAAGACAACATAATAAAAAGCTTATACAAGACATTTTCTTCCTTGTTTTCTCCAGGACGCATTTTCAGCTTCCTTCGTTTGTTCTCTCTAAAATAAGAGAAGTAGGTACTGTATTCTTTGACTTTAAACATAATACTGATACACCACAAACAAAGAAAACTAATGACACACTCGCCCAAAACAGTTTAAAAGTTTTTCTGATGACATTTTGACTACTCTTTGCTTCAGCAAGAACCCCAATGTTTTATAAAGAAAAAAAAATCCCAGACATGAAATCAGTGGAGTCGTTGTATTCAAGAATGGAAGCCATTTTCAAAGATATGCACTCAATAGGAACCCTCAAAAGAGCGCATTACGTCATAGACGTTTTCACGTTTTAAACTTTTCCATTGAAGGAAGAAAGCATAAAAAGAAAAGTTACCTCATAATTTGAACGAGGCTTTTGCACAGAGTATGGAGAATACTTCAGACATGTTGTATAGCAGTTACTTTAAATATCATTGTGCAGCTCAAGTTAAAGGTTCAGAAGGTCTTATTCTTAAGACAGTAATAAAGACCAAACTACATTTTTAAAAAAAAGGTAGACCATTAACTCTTTAGCCTTTACATACGTTGATTTTCCCATTTCTACACAGGAATTTATGATTGTGACAAACAATCGTACACAAACAAAATTCGTTAGGTAAGATGGGACCGTCAATCAAATCATGACGGCTTGCCTTAAAAAAACACACACAGTTTTTTAGACAGCTTCCGAAAACAGGTACCAGATTACCCATTTTCAGATCAGACCCACTTCATTCTGTATAAATATTGTGTCATAAATCTGAGCAATTCATTTGGCAACCTGTTTTGTCAAACATGAAACGTCGTATACCAAGCTACCTGAAAAAAAAATGTTTAATATAACAAAGTAGAAATCTGGAAAACTAACAGAACCTGACGACATATATTTGTTCGGAATAAGATAATGAACAGTACTCTATAAGGTAAAAGCAATCTAATACTTTTTTTTTTTTATCTATCGGCTCTCAGCAAATGTTTCATGAAATTGAACATTGACCTGCAATGCATGAAAAAAAAAACCCGTGCAAGTTGAATGTAAAGAGAAACCTTTAGATAATCATCCAATTTCTTTTACGGGAATATTTCGCTGTGTGCCAGAACAAATACCTGACCTTCATAAACACTATTCTAAAAGGGCTGTGGCGGAAGATAATGCTGCGTCCGTTTTTTTTTTTTTTTTTTTTTTTTTTTTTTTTTCCATGATTTTATTCATGACCGTTTCAGTTATAAGGCCATACTGACTCGCTATTTGTAAACAATAATGAACTGTTGAGTTGTATAAGCAATTGCCTTTATTTTCATGGAAAGAGGGTCACTCTTATATGGGCCATACACCTAATAACAGCAGGCCCATGTCTGTGGAAGGAATGGACAAAACACCAACAGCAATGTGATCTCAACGTAAAACTAAGTATTGTGACGTCAACACAAAAAGACATAATAACATCACCTGAAATAAAAAAAAAAACACAAAGAAAACAAAACGGGAGAGAGAGAGAAAGAAAAACGGCGAGGCCCTGAATAGATTTTATAAACGCTCGCTCCCCTCTTTTTTCAAGTCTGAATGAAAGAACTCACTCACTCACTCACTCACTTTTTATATCGTCTTTCTGTTTCGCGCGAATGCAGGTCTTATTTCCGCTCTCATTTTTTCTCGTTGAAGAACGAGCTATTCTCCATTCAGAGTTGATACCATTTGTTCACATTGTTCCAGTTTTTCTGCTCACTTTTCCTTTTACAGCTTTTAGTATTCTCATCATGCGAGTGTTCGAAGGCTGAAGGAAAGGGGTGGGGTAGGGCTGGGGGCGGAAACTGGCGTCGTTTTGGCCGTTTTGTATCGCCAGTGGCCATTTCTTCAAACTTGCTGATAAGTGATTCTTTTGAAAACAAACAGCAGGCTGCTCGCTTGACGTTCGTTTCTTTTTTCCTGATGCAGACCCTTTCTATTCTCTTTGACCGACTTTTCCTAATTTGATGAATGACATCCAAAATTATATTTACCCTTCGCTGACAATGAGCATGACTGAGAATGGCGAAACTGCGCGTAGGCCTAAGCACTGAATTTATGAACTGGCTAAAAAAAAAAAAAAAAAAAAAAAAAAAAAAAAAGAAAAAGAAAGAGAAAAAAAAAAGAAAAAAAAAAAAAAAAAAAAAAGAAAAAAAATGGACTTCAGTTTGAGGAACACAATTCTGACCCATCGAATGTCGAACAATCATTGTCTCAAACGCAAATTGTGACATTGAAAGAACTGATGTGAACAGAAGGAAAAATTCCTCATTTTGTTCGTTATGAACACAGAGGTGTTTAACCAGTTGAGCAGCATATCACTGAGTCCTCATCCGCATTTTATTCCTAATTAAAAGAGAGCTCACTATTGAAACCGTTTGCAGACTAAGGTGATGCCGAAGGTTTTCTATCATTGCTTGCTCATTTAGTCATGTATCTATATATTTGTTTGTTCATTTATGTATGTATTCTGTTATACTATTAGTAAGCATTGGAATATCCTCCCATGAGGTTTTCATATGAAAACTGTAAATGTGTATTTATAGATCCACTAACACCATTAACCTTGGCGTATTCGCTTATTTCTGTTTATGTTGTTTACTCCTTGCTAGCCTTATTTTCTCAGTTCACCTTGGCTTTTATATGACAAAGGACAGTTCGTTGGAGTGGGGGGGGAGAGGTGTGTGGATGTAAGTTTATTTGTTTTGTTTTGTTTTGTTTTGCTATTTTTCGTACGACCCACCCCTTGCTGTGAGCTCAACCACAAGACACTGAGACAAGGACAGTTCTTTTCTAACATGAATTTGGACATGGCCTTTTCACATGAACGTTTTAGAATAAATCAGTTTAATCTGTGAATGCAACATTGCACAATTCTAAGTGAATTGCTGACAGTCAATTTGATTATTTCCGGGAAGGGATAAAAAAAAAACCCATTTTCTATCAAACAAAATTTGCGTATGAAAGTTAGTGTTTCTCTGTTTTTCAATTAAAAGCTACACTCCAAACATGTTTTTTACGTCTGGGGACAGAATACGCAGTGTACATGATGTCAGGGGCGGATTAGGGAAAAGAGGACAGTGTGGACGTGGCCCTGGACCTCTCTGTGGTCATCATATCTTCCCCTTAATCCAAAGTCACATGATGATTTTCCGACCTCCCGACCTCTGACCCTATTGCAGTGCTGCAGCCACCAACTCTATTTCCCCTTACCTTCTTTTTTATCGGCAATTTGGGACACCCCCCCTCCCCCCCCCCAACGAGCCAAACTGTCCCCAAAATAAAACGTTGAAAAGTATGCTCGGCATCTAAAGAATATGATAAGTACAACTGTTCAGATGTCCCAAAAGGCGAAATACATGGCGAACAGTAATGTAAGATACACGACTTTCGTTCCGTGCTGATTTTGAAGGTATCTTGATTGTCCATGGTAGCAAGTTACCTTTCCGTAGAGTAGAGCGGGTATTTCGCATTTAGAAAAAAAAAAAAAAAAACAGTGCGGTAGATCCATTCACAAAGCCCACGTAGGTAATTGTCGTGTCCCTGTGATGTAAATTTCAGTATCGGCTCTTTTTCGTACCGTTCGTATAGCTGTGTGTGATTGCTCTCTCTTCCACACGATGACGTTTCACACAGTGCCACCCAGTAACTGTGAGGTGTAATGGCTGGCTGGACTGCACGGACAACTCTGATGAAGTGAACTGCAGGCTGAGAACGCACCTCCTCAAGCAACAGCACAGTCGACCTTTCCTGCTGAAGTTTGACAAACCCCAGGATATCGAGTTCGGGTTTCCTGAGTTAGAACCATTACACGCGTCCAGACCTATTCACTGTCCAGAAACCCATTTCCAGTGCCCTAGTGACAAGAGTTGCCTGCCTGTGTTCATGCGTTGTAACGGCCTGTTGGACTGCTCTGATCGTGAAGACGAACAGAGTTGTGAGAGTTACGTCTGTCCGAACTTCTACTACCGCTGCCGTGGGTCTCAAGTGTGTGTCCATCCTGTTGACCTGTGTGATGTCATGGATCACTGTCCTCAGCATGACGATGAACGGTTCTGCCATCTGACCTGTCCTGGTCAGTGCGTCTGTCTTGGCCACAGCATGAAGTGTCGGGCAGCTTTTGCAGCTGAAACATTCCCCGAAATACGGTATCTGGATGCTAGGCAAAGTGGAATGAAAATAGGAAATGTAGTCAGTAATAGCTTGTTGATTTATCTCAGTTTGGCTGGGTGCAATATCAGTCACTTTGATGATTTTGATAATGTAACATTGCCCAACCTCTTGACAATAGACCTTCGAGATAATGAGCTAACGGTATTTCACATGTCTGATGTGCTCAGTATGCCAAGATTACAAAAGCTATTTCTGACAAGGAATCCACTGTTTTCGTTATTTGCTATAGAAAAGACGCATCATCTCGAAGTTTTTAGACATCTCCAGTTGTAAACTGAAAACATTTGACTCTGCAACTGTGAATTCATTTAAACATTTACGTGAGCTCAACCTGTCTTACAATCAAATCGATCAGGTGGAAGCTACAAGTTTTCAATCCTTACCAAAGACGCTGCGTGTGCTAGACAGTCAAGGCTGTCCTATTATAATATTTCCTCGGATTTTATTTGAAGGGCTGTTTGAACTTCAGACTGTGTATGCAGATAATCATAAACTTTGCTGCAAGGCTGTCTTGCCTCTGGGATTTAGCAGTGAGAACTGTCATGCTCCACTTGATGAAATTTCATCGTGTGAAGATTTGCTTCGGTCGAACATTTACCGGATGCCCCTCCTAGTTGTAGCCAACTTAGCTGTCATTGGAAATTCCATTAGTTTTTCAGCAAGATTGTTTCTTAAGAGAAATAAACCTGTGTCCGGATTCGGTGTTTTTGTTCTACATCTGTGTTTCTCTGACTTTTTGATGGGTGTGTACCTTGTGGTTATTGGAGTGGCTGACCGTGTGTACCAAGGCAGATACCTGTGGGAGGACATCACCTGGAGACACAGTGTGTTCTGCAAGCTGGCAGGTTTTGTTTCCATGGCATCAAACGAGATTTCTGCCTTCATGATTTGTCTGATTACACTGGACAGATTCATTGTGCTTCGCTTTCCATTCACCAGAGTCCGGTTTGGATATTCATCAGCTCACATAGCCTCTGGGGTAGTTTGGACTGCTGGCATTGTGTTAGCTGTCATACCTCTGCTTCCTGCGGCATCACACTGGAAGTTTTACAGCCAGACTGGGATATGCATACCGTTGCCTGTGACCAGAAGTGACTTTTCAGGTCACAATTACGCTTTCGGTGTCCTGATTCTCTTCAACTTTTCCTGTTTCTGCTGATAGCGAGTGGCCAGGCCGTTGTCTACACGAGCATTCAGAGCAGCAAAATGAGCGACGGTGAGACCAACAAGAAATCTCAGGACGCCACCATAGCACGACGTCTGGTCACCGTGGTGGTGTCAGATTTCCTCTGCTGGTTCCCCATTGGTCTGCTGGGTCTGCTGGCAAACAGCGGTGTCCCCATCCCAGGGGAGGTAAATGCGGCTATGGCCGTCTTTGTGTTGCCCCTAAATTCGGCACTCAACCCTTTTCTCTATACATTTAATATGATTCAGGAATATGCTCAAAAGAGAAAAAGAAGAAAAACTGTTCCAGAAAATATTGCTTCAAAATGATGATAATAATCAGTCAAAATAATCCGTCCACGACTTCATTGTGAACTTGATCAATGCCCCAATAAGTCTGGTAAGCGTAGGGGAGGTGATGATGGTTGTGGCGGTTGCAATAGTGGTAGTACTAGTTGATGTATATTTGGTGGTATTGGTAGATTATCTGTCATCCAGTCAAATTTATATCAACATTGTCATCTTCATAACTGACAGAGAGAGAGAGAGAGAGAGAGAGAGAGAGAGAGAGAGAGAGAGAGAGAGAGAGAGAGGAGGGGGTGGGGGGGGCTTCCATTGCTTGGCTACCACCAAAAAGCATTTCAACACAGCTCTAACCAAATAGTTTTTTTTTGCAAAAAAACTAAGTGATAATGACAGTAGTAGGACTTCCGGCCTCTCTTGAATCTGTTTTGAACACTCTGTTACATGAACGGCCTCACAAAGTGGAAGGGTAGGGAAGCACAAACTGTCGTGGGTTTTGCATTTAAAACAGCCGCCAACTCAACCCGCTGCCGTGCACACTGGTCAGAATAACGCTGTCGCCTTTCGTCGGAAGTGTCCGTCACAGATTATTGCCAGGGACCGGAGACGGGACGAGGTCCACAGAACAATGATACAACAGAAGGCAAGTGCTTCTCCCTCCGGCTCGTTTTGCCCTTCTCCTCTACGTTTGTCCTACAACACGGGAAATGACATTGTGTCGGACATTGTTCAAGACGACACTCCTGCCTATGAGGCGAGTTGTGCGCACGAAGACTAGTCAGCAGTACTGTACTTCACCTGCCGCAGCAAGTGACACCAAACCGTCACTTAGTGACCATGAACAATCAGGATTTTTTTTTCAGAATTAGAGGACTGCGACACTAACGTGGAGATACTATAAGCCAGCGATCCACAGTCAGTTACACTGCAAGAGACTGAAGAAAAGAGCAAGGACATGTGCCACAGCGGTACTGATGTCTGGGAGTCAGCTGATACAACGCAGGTCAGTGCCTCTGACCTGCACAACGCTATTACAAAGTGTTTGGAAAATACATCCAAGCGAACGGACAGCCCTATCAATGCCATCAGACCAGAGAGAGAGAAAATAAGTGTGACAATAGTGCTGGGTACGATGGAAACTTTATTTTAGAGGCAACCTGAGAACTCCGCAGTTCCTTGTGTAAATTGTTATGACACCAGTGCTGGCTTTTTAAGAAATCTTGCTGAAAATGTGATCTAGTGCCTATAGATTTTGCCTTTTAAGCTTATCCTATAGCTCTGGTTGTAAAGGAAATCTTGGTCTTGAAGTTATCTATACACTGTGAAGTTTACTATTAGTTAAACTTGTTCTATTCAGAGTGAACTCATGTGAACCTATGACTGCGGAGTTGTAGTTATTGTGCTCTATCAGACTGACCATGAATGAACTGTTTACCTTGATGTGGTTTCCATGTCATGACGAATGAACTGTTTTACCTTGATGTGGTTTCCATGTCATGACGAATGAACTGTTTTACCTTGATGTGGTTTCCATGTCGTGACGAATGAACTGTTTTTACCTTGATGTGGTTTCCATGTCGTGACGAATGAACTGTTTTACCTTGATGTGGTTTCCATGTCATGACGAACTAACATGTTTGAGACTGTGTCTGTTGGTATTGTTTAGTTATTGATTGTAACATCTGCCTCCCTAGGTGAATGGGCAGAAAGCCTAGCACACTGAATTATTCGTATTCGTGTTCTCGTGTTCTCTCTCTCTCTCTCTCTCTCTCTCTCTCTCTCTCTCTCTCTCTCTCTGTGTGTGTGTGTGTGTGTGTGTGTGTGTGTGTGTAATATTCTGCTTACAATAGATCTGACATAGCAAACTAACGATTCGATGAGTGCGCGTTCGCGCTTGCGTGCGTGCATGCGTGTACGTGTGTGCGCGTACGTGCGTACGTATGTGTGTGTGCGCGCGTGCGTACGTGCGTACGTGCGTGCGTGCTGGGTGTGTGCGTGCGTGTGAGCATTTTGAGAGACATTGCTGAAAGGTGGAGCGTGAGGAAAAGACTCTACAGGTCATGAGCAGTGAAGACTCCGTAAAAGCTGGCGTTGAATGTGAGTGGTCATGAACTACTCATGTAAGCTGGCGTTGAATGTGAGTGGTCATGAACTACTCATGTAAGCTGTACTGCCGGAGTAAAAACCAGGGGAATGCTCACACAAGTCCACAGATCCCACACGCACATATGCATACACAAGTACATGCGCGCGCACACTCAACGTAAGTAGATGCACACACACACACACACACACACACACACACACACACACACGCACGCACGCACGCACGCCTACTACACACACACAGCGCGCGCGCGCGCGCGCACGCACGCACGCACGCACGTACGCACGCACGCACGCACGCACGCACACACACACACACACACACACACACACACACACACACACACACAGGCGCGCGCACGCGCACGCACGCACGCACACGAGCTCACCCATTTACACACGCGCACAATCAGAAACACGCACACAGGGACACACGTACACATGGACACACACACGCGCGCGCGCGCGCACACACACACACACACACACACACACACACACACACACACACACATACAAACATGCACGAGCACACACACGCAAACACACACATGCAATTATGATAATGGCGTAGACAATCTTCTGTAGGTCACCAAGGTTTGACCAGCGCAGCTACGGCACAGGTTAGATATCAGGATAACAGGATACCAATTTTATTTGTCCAAAAGATGGAAAATTTATTTTCGACTGCGCAGCAGCCATACACCAGGACAACACACACACACACACACACACACACACGCACGCACGCACGCACGCACGCACGCACGCACGCACGCACGCACGCACGCGCACGCACGCACGCACGCACGCACGCACGCACACACACACACACACACACACACACACACACACACACAAGGCGTAAACTGCCTGTGTGTAAGAATCCATAGTAAATCAATCCCATCAGTAAAATATTTTCATGCAAGCACACAAAAACTTCCCGCACTCCCTCCCCCCCCCCCCCCCCACCCCCCCCCCCGCCCCCTCCCACCCCCACACACATACACACACACACACACACACGCACACACACACACACACACACACACACACACACACACACACACACACACACACACACACACATAACAGCTAAATCGAATTCATGAGACCCTCGTCTGATATCCCTCCATCTTCATTGTTTGTTTGTTTTCCATCAACTGTAAATCTTCGTAATGTTCCAGATGTGGTGTAGCATGTATGAACTATAGTCCACACACAGTGACACCTCCTTGATGAAACTGGAGCTGAGACAGTGCAGCGGTATCATTTGCATTCAGACGGATCCCTTCATCGTTGCTGAACGTGGGTGATCATCTACGCTATTTCTAAAAGATTTTTTTATAAACAAAGAAAGGGCTGGAAAGACCACGGAACGGACAACGCTCTGATTAGTTCATTCTCTTGCAGACAGCCATTTAGGAAGTGTTGCTTTGTGCCGGTTTTACGCCGGCTGTCTGTCAAGTCAAGTCAGATGATGACATATTTGTCGGAATTTCACGCCGTCTCAGAAACGTTTGTTAATTAAGTGTTACTCAAATTCTGAACTATCTGTTTATTTGTATGTTGGTCTGTTTTTCACACTTGAACTTTGAAAAAAAAAAATACCAAGAAAAAAGATAGTCTGTATATACATTCTATTGAGGTATACTTGGCTTTTGTAATCAATTATTTGGGGGAGGGGGGGGGTACCTCAGGCCTCAGGCGTTTTTTTTTTTTTTTTTTTTTTTTGTGTGTGTGTGTGTGTGTGCAAGCAGAAAACGCTTAAAACAATGAGTTAAATGACTATGCTTTACAAGAGCATTTTAAAAATTTGTTCTGTTGTTGTCCTTTTTTCACATATACATATGAATGAATTACCAGTAAGATAACCAGCAGCAAGAACTAAGAGCAGAGCATACTCGTAACAAGCTGCAGGTCTTCTGCGGCCATGCTCATTTTCTTATCAGGAGAAAATTCAGGGACACCTTCGCACGGTCTTTCCAAGAAAACATCAGGAGTTTGTTGCATAATCAATACATATGCGTATTTTTTTGCATGACTACTGCAGCTTATGAAAAGCCTTTCCGTATATTATTTCCGCAGATATGACTTCTTCTTCGCCAGAAGCATTTTCAACAGACGTTCACTGCTGTTCTTGCCGCCTTTGCTGAGAAATGGCGGCAATGAGATACGTACATGGATTAAGAGCCGATGTGAGGGGTAACACCGACACAAACACTGCTTCTTGGATGATATGTAAGCTTACAATAGGTAACAAACAAGAAAGACTCACTGCTAAACGACACACACCCGTGAAAATAAGTATGTTTATGATACAGAAGCTCTCCTCGCTGCTTTTCGTATGAGGCACTTTTTTCAGGATAAGTTTTGTTTCCGATGGTATGGATGCCCAGATAATGCCAAAACCTGATAACAGTATGAGGCACGCAAACATATTCAATCCTGCGTTGACGTTTTTTGTCAAAGTATCAATACTTCTTCTGTCAGTGGCCACAGAAAACGGACTACAGAGACCATTTTGTCTGTATTCATGTCCATATGAGTATGGATATATAATGGAGAATATGATGAATGTCAGCCAAACGCACCAAACACTAGAACAAATAATCTGTATTGTTGTAATGTTGAAAACGAAACAGATACGCCTCTTGTGCAAACCAAGGAGAGCGTTGAAAGTCAGAAGACACAGGATTTGTCCAGATACCATGTGAGATAAAACCATGAAGAAACCACCTGCAATACAAGCTGTACTCTCTCGCCACTCTAAGTCAGCCAGGACGTATCTCCCTCTGAAGAGTGTGTCGGCTAACGCCGTTATAGCCAGGTGAACACCCATTATCCCGTCAGATACAGACAGGTGTATTAACAGGATGCTAAACACAGACACTGGTTCACCGTGACTTCTCAGATGTGTCAATTTCAATCCACAGCTTAACGCATTCGCCACCAGCACGACCACAGCGGCTATACTTCTTAATGTTCGATGAACTACTGAACCAATCAAATTGTCACAGGATGACATAGTAGCAGCAGGTGCTGTGCACTCGACTTTGACCTGCTTAGGTAACAACCAAGCACAGCACAGTCGGTAGTTATCAGAATACACTCTTCGTAGACGGCTCAATCCACGAAATAAATCTGATCCATAACTATTCAGTGGGCAGCCCCGAAGATCCAAGTTTGTGAGATTGGAGAGTTTTTGAAACCCGTCCAGAAGCACATCGTCAAGACCGCTGTTTGAAAAATTGAGTGTATGCATCCAGTCAAAACGGGCCAGAACACTCATATTTAATCGTTGTATGCGGACACGAGAAAAATCGATTTTACTCAGCTTCAAGTGAAAGGTTTCATTTCCAGAGTCTGCCTCAAAGACATGTATCAGAGGATTTCCTGCTAAAATGATTGTTCGAAGATTCGAGACTCCCATTATGTCAGAGGTTTTTACGCTACTAAGATCATTGTTACTGAGGTCTAGACTATGGAGTCTGGGCGTTGTCATGTTTCCAATGTCAGAGATATTGCAGCTTGCTAATCCAAGATGTATTAGAAGTTCTTTTCCATTGAAATCTGATGGATGCATGCCACTGCCTCGACCCTCCACGTATCGTAGAGGCCGGTACTCCTGCACCGGGAAAGGCCGGGGACAGAAGAACGCCAGCCCGTAGCACGTGCATGGCTCAGGACAGCTCAGGTGACAGAAACGTTCGTCATCATACTCAGGACACTGGGGCCACCCATCACACATGTGAGAATGATGAAGGCACACATAGAGAGCTGCGGCACCGGTACATACCCGGACACTTGTTACTATCACACTCTCTTTCATCTTCGTACGTCGGGCAGCAGTCGTGTACGTCATTGCACCTCACGTACACAGGGAGGCAATAATCGTGTCCAAGACACGTGAAGTGGGTCTCGGGGCATGACGAGGGATCGTTAACATCCAGAGGTCGGTGCGACGCGACACCAGTTCCATCAAAGTCCACGATGACAGGATAAAGCCTCTGGTCAGGTGAAAGGGGGATCTGTATTCCACAGTTCTTCTCGTCGCTACCGTCAAGGCAGTCCACATAGTGGTTACAGGAGACACTGGTAGGTACACACTGCACACGAGCATTGTCGTCGTCGTCGTCATCATCATCATCATCAACAACAACAACAACAACAACAACACAACAACAACAACAACATCATCATCATCAGCATCATCAGCATTATTGTCACGATGTAGTATTGTTATCAGTAACACTTATAGTGTTGTAATAGTGGTAGTAGCAGCAGTAGTAAGCTTGGTAGTGGTCGTAGTAGTAGTAGCAGCAGCAGCAGTAGTAGTAGTAGTAGTGTAGTAATAGTAGTAGTAGAAGCAGCAGCAGCAGCAGCAGCACCAGTCAGTAGTAGTAGTAGTAGTAGTAGTAGTAGTGATGAGAAAAGTATAGAGCGTCCTATCAGAAAAATACAAGGCATGGGGAATCCAAAACCACCCGGGCCATCAATTGGTAAATATTGGAAACAAACCAGTGGCCAAAACGTATAGCACAAAGCTTCATTCACGTCGTCTCGAGAAGGGAACTCTGCGACTCTGTCTAAGCGACAGAAACTATCAGTGTCACTACCTTATGTGTTTTAACTTTTTACCCTTGGCCCAAGATCCTCTAGAGTGGACTTCTTGCAGACTGAAAGGCGGAATTCAAACGTCAAAGATGCACGTCTGTACACAGATATAAGCAGGCTTCGCACAGAAAAGCTCGTTGGGACCACCAATATTCCTACTTCATCGACGTGAAAAAAAAATGATATGAGCATGTGTAGCGTAACGTTTATGACAGGTAGAAAGGAATCCTAACATCAACAGCTTTCAACCTGTTTTAAGACGCCACAACAATACTAGGAGTATGGAAAATAATGAAGACAAAACAGATAGATAGATAGATAGATAGATAGATATAGATAGATAGATAGATAGATAGATAGATAGATAGATAGATAGATAGATAGATAGATAGAGAGAGAGAGAACTACCTATGTCCCATGTAAAATGTCACAACCACACTGCCAAAGACACACGCTGCGTCGATGGATCACGATGGTTCCAGGACATAGTGGATGAAAACTAGTCAGTCCTTGGTTCACGGTACGAAAGCAGCCAGGACATCTGCAGCATACTGCAGGGATGTGATCGTGGAAAACATGATACTGCCAGTTAGAGTGTCAAACCAAAGAACATTTAGTAGATTTCATTGCAAACATGTGGCTAAAGAAAAGCCAGGGAAGTGTTTGGCACAAAGAGTGCCAGATACATTTTTGATAAAGGCTTATTATCATTTAATACTATAACAATCATTGTTTGTTCACTTTGTTAACATCTGCTCGTGTTTCTCCTTGCTAAACCTTCGTGTAATCATCGTCAGAACACTGTCAGACGAGAAATTATCTAAAAATTAAGCGTTGTCATCTGGAAATAAAGGTTAACTCGGATTTTTCGAGGATGATATTGGACACGGTAATTACAGGTCCTTCCCTTATTCATGAACTTATTCGATGACCTTTGACTTGTCCTGTTAAGGAGGACAGAGGAACAGTCGTAACACGGACGACTTCCCAAGCAATGCATCTCATGTAGTCACAAGTTTCATTTTTCAAAATAATCCGAATTGATCGTCATCTTCCACGCAAGAATGGCTTAATTCTATAATGCTCTTGAATTTCCTTTTCAGAAA
>JADBJO010001502.1:230000-235000 GCA_016801955.1 Conus betulinus
CAGGTAGCACTTAGCTGAGACGGGCCAGTTAGGTGGGCCTGTTTCATGTCCATGTAGGGAGGAGGTTTCGGTTTATTTTGAGCCCTTGTCTGAATTGTGGATGCAGTTTCAGGATGAGGTGGACTCCCAGGGAGGACAAAACAGCACCTGCCGATGAGATCATGGATCGGTTTGTCCATAGCTAATGCCTCGATCTGTCCTTTAAGATATCTACTGTCAACTGTAGTTGTTGCTATTGGTAAGTCGGTCGAGGGGCAAAGTCAGGTCAGCTGTTAATGTCTCAGTCTACTCTGTAAGAGCAGTTGGATCAACAAGTGAAGCTCTCACTATGGCGTGGCACGACAATCTCTTGTCATACGCACATGTGGCTGTCGTGTTATCCACTAACACGCGTTCACTCATAGGCAGTGTGATGATGCTGTGTGCCATGAATGGTGCATCGCAGCCTTCAGAGGTAGACTCTGCCTGGTGCATGGCAAGGGTTGGGTGTTTTGGTTCGGGCAGCTTTCTATAGTCTGTTTTTGTGTGGTATATCATTTTGCAGTGCGCGCAGTACCCCCGCTGTGCGATTTTTTTTTTTTTTTTTTTTTTTTTTGGCCAGCAGGGCCCTAACTCCCACTTTAGGGTTTCCCACTTGGTGTTTTCCCACTTTGTTTTGGGTTTGGGGTTTGAGACTATAATGACTGTAAAGGGTTCGAGTCCCTGCTGAGCTTGTCACGCATTCTTTTGTGAGAGTTTGTCTCATTTCGGGCGATCTGCGAGCTTGATCAGGTCAGCCAACGTGGAAACACCTTGTTCCACCGTGCGAGGTTGCCGGCCAGTGGACATAGGGTCATGCACATGGTCACAGAGGATGAGTTCAGCCAGTCCGTCGAATGTCTGGTCTTTGGTTGGACAATGTTAAGCATTTGCGAAGATAAGACTCTGGCCTATCAATTGAACTCCCCGTGGGTTTCTTCCCTGCCTGCCGTGCTGCAAGCTTCAAACTTTCTTTCAGCACGACTCAGCTGTCAACTCATACCAGGTAAGGAGGGTTTGTTTTTCGAGAGCATCATAATCAGTCACTTTGTGGGGAGATAACTTTTCATATACATCATATGCGGCACATCTGATTTCTTGAGCAAGTTTGATGTTAACGTTTTTCTGGGTCAATATTGAATTCAGTCGCTAGTCTTTCAAATCAGTTCAGGAATGCATCAATGCTGTGGTCTCACTGAATGGAAGCAAAGGAATATTCTTGACTGGAATTAGGATGGGAGACCGATTGTTTTTGGCTGTCCACATCATGTGAGTTATCAACCTTAAGGTTCTTTTCCAAGTTTCATGACAGCGAGTTTATGTTGTCCGGTTTTAGCATGCTCTGTCTGTTCATGCTCTCACAATTTATCTTGTTCAGCAACCTCTCCCCAATTTTAACCATGTCTGCAGCTTCATATTATCTGATTTTTTTGTTTTTACGCTCAGCAGCTTCTTTTTATCTCTTTTTATTTCCTTGTCTCTTATGTAGCCTTTTTGGTTTCCATTTCCTATCGGGTAGTCACAAAAGTGACTATAACACTTGACCAGATAGGCCTAAAGATTCTCCAAACTCCTTGATTTCCCATCTAGATATTTCACTAATTTAGCCACGATAATGAAATGTTACACAAGTCTAAGAAAATGAATATCCACAAAGTAAAAAAAAGACCAACAGTCTCGTAATGTACCACCAAAATAGATCGACTATAACATCATTCAAACACAATGATAGGTTGCCACGTGCACCAATCAAAATCAAATACAATGATAGGTTGACAAGAGCATCTATCAAAGACAATGCTATCCCGTATCATATAAGGTACTTCATTCCCAAGATCAACCAGGGCAGATCACGAGTGGAACTCTTGCACAAAAATGTACGCAAGCAAATTGAAATCAGAAAAAAAAAATCGATGAACCATTTTTCAGAGAAAATGATGTGAACTGAAATTTGGAGCTGAGTTCTGTTCTTACGGACGTTTTTTTTTTTTGTTGTTGTTTTGTTTTGTTTTGTTTTGTTTTTTTGAGAATGCTGATCGATGAGAATGAGGATGATTAAGATGATGCTATGGATTTCCATTTCTGAGACTACATGACAGGGCTGTACTCTACGCTTTCTTTCATAATATATCCCGGCGTCAGCCAGGCCCGAGAGATACAGGCACCCGCAGTGTTGGTCAGGAAGTTTGAGCAACACTCTCAGAAACGCATCCATTAAGTGGATGAAACTCGACTGTGTGGTCCCAGTCTTCCCCAACTGAGTCCGCAGCAAACTCAACTCTGGGTAGGAGCCGGTCGGGGCAGAAAAACCCACATGACTCTGACGGGATTCGAACCCACGACCTCCCCCAGCCGGGAGTCCGCGACGCTAACCTTCGCCACGGCGGCGGCTGGTGTTCTTACGGAAGTTGTTCCTGTGGCGTGAATCAAGGGCGCCGCCCTCATGGCATGACAAACTGGGTCACACCGCATGGCATGGACTGTCCGTGCACTATGACCCAATTTGTGTCATACCATAGAGGCGCCATCCCCAGTGGGACGTACCTTGGATCATAGCAGGGTCGTGGGTCATAGCGAATGGGAACAGATTTTCACAGGTTCCTCTCAGACACGCAAGTTCTTGAAGACTTTTACCTACGTTGAAAACCTTGTAATCAGATCAGAGAAGTATGTTCTCTGAGAACAGCCTTGTGCTATTTTTTTTTTTTTTTTTTTTTTTTTTTTTTTTTTTTTTTTTTTTTTTTTGCTTAAGTACTGACAATCATCACCTGTTTGATGCATTATTTTGGCATCTGGTGACATGGAAGTCCACAACGAAGGGCAATGACAAAGGGTGGTTTAAGTGACCAGGAGTCACACAGATCCAGAGGAGCAAGTTGCGCTGGATATGACACTCCTTCAAGAAGCCAGCCTTCAACAGCACTCGTCAGGCTTATGCAGATAGGAAGACGTGGTTCTGGAGAAGAGACACTGAGATGGAGTCACATAGGAAGGGAAGCAACTGGAAAGAGGCGGGAAGAGAAGTTTTGAGTGGAGCCCCCTAAATTGTTGTCGTCTGTGGTCCTTGCTCCCTTCCGGATGAAGAGCCAAGTAAGTATATCTTTGTCCTCTTGAGGACAATAGAAACATATCCTGAAGTTATTGCATATACCATAAAAGAAATTCGCTGAGAGATGTCCTTCAAATTGAGTATTTCTCAATATACGTACGTATGATGCACGAACTGATACTGATTAAATTTGTATGTTAACTGAAATTATCAGCCAGGTGTGTCTTAAATCATTTTCATCCGCATGGCCTGATATCTTGTTCTCCTGCAGTAAGATTGACTGATTAGATAGAGAGTGTTCGTCCATTTCTAAGGACATGTGGACAATTGTTTTTTTTGTGTCTCAAGTGGTTAGATAGGACCTTGGTCCCTGCTTGTTCTACTGTCACTTGGACAGTGACATCTCTTTAGCTCCCTGTAGTGAAAATATTGTTTTGTTGCCTTTCAACTTTATGTGAAGGTATTTGATCTGTTTTGTATGTGTTATCGTTTGAATATTACCACTGCCATTTTGTATCTTCATGGGCGTAACTGTAATAATCATATTCAAAACTTGGGCGTGTGTTGGGTATCTGTTTACATAAAAATGAATCAAAATGGTACCCAAACATGGAATATTTGATTCCAGATTTTGCTTAGCAGACTGAACTTAAACCTCTGAGATTTTGCATGTGTTTGTATAGTATATCATCTCAATTTTGTTAGGCGGATTCACCAAACCATTGTCTGATTTTAATTTCTGACATTATCACGTCTGTCTGGAAAGCTTTGAAGTTTCCGTACAGTCACAAATTTATAAATAATAGTAAAATATGTACGAGTAAAAAAAAAAAACTGTCCTGAAATCCTCTTGTCAAAATTGAGCATTAAAGTACAAACTTCACTGGGGTTTTCTTTGTGTGTGTATTTTATGTTTTGCGAACATTTGGTTCATTTCTATGGCAACAGATACCCATATATTCCCACATTTGTTTTTCGTAAACTGTGGATTAATAGTGTTTGAGACCAAACGATTCTACATAAAGCTGAATTGAAAAAAAAAATAGTTATCTGCACTTAGCGTCTTACCTTAATGCAGTGTCAGTTTAGAAAATTATTTTCAAGTGTGAATTGTACTTTCCTCTGCTGGAGTAGGGTCAGGCTGGTACCACTTGATTTCAGCGGATGCACTTTTGATGGCACTTATCAGAATCAGAAGTATTGTTTGTGTGTGTGTGTGTGTGTGTGTGTGTGTGTGTGTGTTGTTGTTTGTGTTTCTTTCAGTTCTTAACACCAAGACAGAGTGTGGATTTAATAAATGGTCAAAAGCCTTTCCCGGCAACATATGCACTCACTTCTGTAAAAGCTAATAATAACTAGCCTGAAACCCGTCTCTCTTTCAGAAAAGTTGCCAAACTTGTCATTCCACGGTCGCAGTCTACTAGATTCCCTCTGGTTAATTCGATAGGGTGTTTTCCGGCTGAGAGCTGCTTCCACCACATTCCAGCAAAAGCACTGTGCCGTTTCCGTATTCTGCATGTGTATGCCCTGAGCCTGCCACTGGTAAAATAAGCTTAAAATGCACGCCATCTTGGCTGGAAGACACGTTGCATGTGTCCGCTGGCACCCAGCTGACCGTGTCGGCAGAATCGTCCAGATAATTTGTGTCGAGTTTGTTCACACGCAAGAGGTTGTGTACAACGGAGACCACGAACATGTGATTGTCTGGCACCGGGATCTTCAGACTGCAGTTCATAAAAGCTGGATACACCACTCGTTCTTCCGGGTCCCACAACGGTGTCTGGACATACACTGAAACATCAGTACACACACATGAGTCGTTCTTCCGGGTCCCACAACGGTGTTTGGACATGCAGTGAAACATCAGTAGACATTTATAGGTCAAAGGAATCATCGTTGGCCAACAATATATTGACATGCAGCCAGAGACACA
>JADBJO010001502.1:242500-245000 GCA_016801955.1 Conus betulinus
GCAAACCTACAACTGTTCCGGAAGAAAACAACATCATCAGCATACAGTAGTAAAACTAATTCAACTGCTCCAGGTATCATCTGGATACCATGTGTCTTCCTTTGCGGGACAATTCCACCGCCAGTTCGTTTATGAAAAAAAAAAAGAAAACAACTGTGGACTTAACAAGCATCCTTGTTTTACCCCATTTGGACAATCAAAATAATCTGAATATTCACTCTTCACACGCACACATGCAAGCACCGAATTGTAGACCCCTCTAAGCCATGTACAGTTTTACTATTAACACCACTTTTACGGAATACATTCCACAGAGCATTCCGATTTACCGAGTCAAAGGCCTTATTAAAATCTACAAATGCAATGTAGAGCTTCGATTTGCAGAGAGTAGATGTTTCTGAACCAAAGGATATAGTGTAAATATACGGTCTAATGGTGCTGTAACTGGTTCTAAAACCTGCTTGTTCTTTTCCACTTTTTTTCTTCAGTTTCAGCCCACTCAGTTAATCTTGCATTTAGTATATGTAAGTGTAGATTTTAATTAAAACGCTGGTAAGTGATACTCCACGATAGTTGTCGGGATTGTTCACGTCTCCTTTGTTTTTTGTAAATTGGTACAATTATAGATTTAGCCCATTCTGATGGAAAGATACCATTATCAAAAAGTTGAGTGAATAAATGAACAAGAAAATTGATTACAGTTGTGTTTGCATTCTTCAACATTTCTGCTATGATTCTATCTGGTCCTGCACTCTTTCCTAATTTTAGATGTTTGATGCCAGCGACAACGTCTTCACTGGAAATAGGATGATTAAATAATGGCTCAATTTCATTTTTTTCTTCTACCATACCCAGTCTATTCTTCCTTACTTTTATTATCAAAACTATGAAAAAACGCCCCCAAAATGGTCATGCCACTGTTGAACTGAGATTTCGTTATACACAAAACTCTTTTTGTTTATAGATCTTATCACTCAGCAGAACATTTTAGAATCATTGACTGAATTTTTTAGTTTTTTTACCTACTTTCTTTAAACTCCTGTTCCTTTGTTTTCCTTAGCGTAACATACTCTTTACGTGATACAGCGTATTCTTCTCTTTTCTTACTTTTATCCTTGGCTGTTTTGCATCTCTGAAATCTTTTTAATAACCTTTTAACTTCCTGTTTCTTTCGTTCGCACTCATTATCAAACCAGTCATTGTATGTTTTTGCTGCCTCTACAAATAACTCGAACCATACAAGCTGCAGCTCCGCACAAAGCACTGACAAATTTATCTAGACTCTCATTCACGTTAATTTGTAATAACTGACGCGCTTTCTGCATGCTGTCTAGAAATTCATCAGAGAGAGAGAGAGAGAGAGAGAGAGAGAGAGAGGGACAGAGACAGAGACAGAGAGAGAGAGAGAGAGAGAGACAGCCAGCCAGTCAGCCAGCCAGACAGACTGACAGACCGACGATTTGACAGAGAATGAGAGGGAGCGAAGAACGTTATAGACTTAACCGAAAATTGTTGATTAAAAAAAAAAAAAGAAAGTTAAGAGAGTTGGTGCTTGCTCTCTCTCTCTCTCTCTCTCTCTCTCTCTCTCTCTCTCTCTCTCTCTCTCTCTGATGTAAAATCATAACGTTATGTTTTGCCATGTGTTTTCATAACATGGCATGTTAAAAGATGAAATATCATGAAACGTTATGCCGTATCATATGACAACATGTCATCGAGTACAGCGTCATATGAAATCAATGTGACATCAGGATCATTTGTGTTGGGTTGATCATATGGGCTGTATGTGACATGAGCAGAGTTCACTAGTATCTTCGTGACACAGATACTCTTCATATGGGCTGTCATTGACAAGAGCATGGCTATATAGTCCCTTTAAGGATTTTTGTTTCTCTTTCTTGGCCGTTGTAATATGAGCGTCGTTCACTTCGTCCGGGTTGTCCGTGACAAGAGCATTGTTCACTCGGTTTGTTCGTGACAAGAACATTGGTAGCTGCCTTTTGCACGGCGTGACAATAGCAGATTTTTGGGGTCACACAGCCTGATCCCACCCAAAGTGTTCTATCTATCAATCCAACCATCAATCAATCTATCTATCCATCCATGCATATGTATATACATACATACAGAGAAAGACAGACAGACAGACAGACAGGAAGCAGACGGACAGACAGAGACAAAAACAGAGAGAGACAGAGGGAGAAATGGAGAAAGGGATAGGGAGATTGTGGGAGAGACAGAAAACAGAGACACAGACTAACAGACAGAGGGATGGACAAATGATTAAGATGAGAAAATGTAAGATTGGCGAGAGAGTGAGAGAGAGAGAGACAGAGATAAAGACTTAGAGACAGTGACAAAGAGAGAGAAAGGGTAAGAGACAGATACAGATGGAGAGATAGAAACAGACAGAGACAGAGGCAGATAGATATAAAGACAGAGAGACAGGGAGAGACAGGGAGAGACGGAAAATGGAGAAAGGGAGCTGATGAGACAGACA
>JADBJO010001502.1:250000-285000 GCA_016801955.1 Conus betulinus
GGTATGGTATGGTATGGTATGGCATGGCATGGCATGGTGGTATGGTATGGTATGGTATGGTATGGTATGGTATGGTATGGTATGGTATGGCATGGCATGGCATGGCATGGTAGGTATGGTATGGTATGGTATGGTATGGCATGGCATGGCATGGCATGGCATGGTGGTATGGGTATGGTATGGTATGGTATGGTATGGTATGGTATGGTATATGGTATGGTATGGTATGGCATGGTATGGCATGGTGGTATGGTATGGTATGGTATGGTATGGTATGGTATGGTATGGTATGGTATGGTATGGTATGGTATGGCATGGTATGGTATGGTATGGGTATGGTATGGTATGGTATGGTATGGTATGGTATGTATGGTATGGTATGGTATGGTATGGTATGGTACGGTATGGTATGGTATGGTATGGTTGGTATGGTATGGTATGGTATGATATGGTATGGTATGGTATGGTATGGTATGGTATGGTATGGTATGGTATGGTATGGTATGGTATGGTATGGTATGGTATGGTATGGTATGGTATGGTATGGTATGCTATGCTATGCTATGCTATCCTATGCTATGCTATGGTGTGCTATGGTATGGAGTATGTGGAAGAGTGAGAATGCAACTGATTTTGTACGCTAATGAATTCAGATGATAAGCACCAACGATTGTCGAATGCCTCAGACATGTGAATGTCAATGTGGAAACTTGAAACACTCAATGATGCTGTGAAGTTTGAAAAGTCACCAGATTAAATGGTTCGACAAAGGCTGCAAAAAGGACAAGACAAAGAGTGAGGGAATTATTGAAGATAGGTGATAAAACGCTGGATGGTGTTGTCCGTCATATGTATTATGTCCGCAGAGGAGAGTTGAATAAAAGACTTGTTACTCAGAAAGATACAAAAATTAAATAATTTATTATTTGAAAAATAAATTAGCTCGGTCAGTAATCAACCAGAATCTGGACAAATGTCAAGTCTGTTCTTGAAAAGCGTGTACATAAACAAAATGTCATCACGCTTAACGAATGGTATGAGCATTTCCAAAACGTTTTAGAGAGATGTTGACATTGCTTCTGACGGTTATTCTATAGATGTCAGAAGATGATGAGTACAGAATATTTAGATCCGCTTCCCATAGAACAAGAGATATTACTTGCAATAAAGAATTTGAAAGATTGTAAAGCTGCAGGAACTATGGTCTTGTAAGTGATTTGTGTGTGTGTGTGTGTGTGTGTGTGTGTGTGTGTGTGTGTGTGTGTGTGTGTGTGTGTGTGTGTGTGTGTGTGTGTGTGTGTGTGTGTGTGTTTTCTATTGAAACTATTCGACAATTTTTTTGATAAGGGCATATACCCTGAAGACTGGACTGAGTCAGTCATTTTTCCCCTGTATAAAAAGGGGATTAAATGATCAAAACAATCACAGGGGAAATTTCAATTTGTGGTATAGCAAGTAAACTGTATGGTTCAGTTATAAACGAAACGAATTATCAGTGGATCGAAATAAGTATCACTGGTGATTATCAAGCTGGATTCAAAAAGGATTGTGCAGGATTACACAAGTGTAGATCTATGTTCACTTTGTTGGCTGCTGTTCAAAAACAGTTTGCTAATAATCGGAAATTATGTTTTGTTTACGTTAATTTGGGGAAACCATTCAACTCGATTTCTAGAAAATTGATGCCAATTCTAATTAAAGATGGTAAAAAGGATAATTTTTATAGTTGTTTGAGAAGTATGTATGAAAACATGAAAACCCAAAATAAATAGTGGCGCGATTTTCAGTGATTGTATTCTGTGTACACAGGGCTTAAAACAGGGGGATGTTTGCAGTCTTGTTTTAGTTTTCCTATTTATCAATGCATTACCTCTTAAAATCATTGAAAAACAAGTAATGATGCTATATCCTTTAGTTTGATAGAATTGTTTATTTTAGTATTTGTGGATGATATTGTGTTGTTCTCTGAAACAGTTGTTGGATTACAAACACAGCTGAATAGTTTGTACTTTTCAACCTAGAGTCTTGATCTTAATGTAAATGTGGACAAAACAAATAATACAGCATTTTGTATCGGAGGCCATTTGCAGCACGTGAAAAAATGGTTTTACCGTAGTTCAAAACTATCAGTCGTAAACGCTTATAAATACCTGGGTTTGTATTTTTCTACGAAACCCACCTTCACATTTGCGTGTCGAGACCTTATTAGTAGAGGAAGCCAGCGTTTATGAGTATATTACATATTTTATACACGTTTGATAAGTTTTCAACTGACCTGTTTTTCAAATTGTTTGATGCACAAGTTAAACTAAACTCTAGTATGGTGCTGAGATCTGGGCCTTTGAAACAGAACAAGAAATTGAAAAATTGCACTAGTTTGCCATGAAACATTTTTTTGTGTTGACGGGCAAACCTCGATGATCTGTCTATGGTGAGCTCGGAAGACTTTTAATTTACATTAATATGTATTTCAAAAGCGTTAAAATACTGGGTTAAAGTGGTTCAAATGCATGTTAACAGACTGCCTGTTCAAGCTTACAAAACATTTTATGATGCTAGAGGTAAAGTCACTGGGGCCATGATATTCGAAAATGTGTACGTAGCTATGGTTTTTCGGTTGTATGGCTTAACCAGGTGTGAGTTGTATTTTCCGTTACTTTGCTTGTTTTAAGCAGCCATGATAAACTGCAGATGACAAGACTTAAAGGGAACAATCTACTTGACTGAACCCTACTCTGGACTAGTCCTGAACAGAATGATAAACTGTGCTTTAACAATGCTTATATTTGATATTCCTGACATAGCAGTTCATGGTTAGTTTTAATGTGAAATGACAGCCAGTGGAAATTGAAACAAACCCTTTAAAAAATACTGTTCCGTTGAATGAAAGAGGCAAACAAGTTGACAGACAAAACATTTGTCTTGTGAAATGTCTTTGCGGACGCTTAGAAGAGTTTAAAATAGAAAAAAAATCGACAACGTTTCGGTTATAGACCGTTTTCAGGACATGTGATTTGTTTTTTTTATGTTACAAGTCCTGAAGACGGTCTATGACCGAAACGTTGTTGATTTTTGTTCTTTTTCTTCTATTTTAAAATCTTCTCAGTCAGTCAGTCAGTCAGTCAGTCATTCCCCTGACCGCTAGGGTCCTTGGGGGGATGTGATGAGGCAGCCGCCGTTTCTCTTCGGGCTCTTCTGTTTGTAGCTGTCGTGAGGAGATCTGGCATGGTCATTTTGGTCCAGTCCTTTATATTTTCGGACCACTCTCTTTCTCTGCCGTCCTCGTCTGCGCCCTCCTTCAACGGTACCTTGAAGGATGGTTTTGGAGAGGGTGTTGTGACGAATGACGTGGCCCAACCATGCCATCTTCCGTCGTTTGACGGTTGCCAGAAGTGGTTCGTGGGGTCCGACTAGGTTGGTGACTAGTTTCCGCACATAATCATTGGTCTTGTGTTCTTTGTAGGAGATGCAGAGTAGTTTCCTCAGGCACCTGGTCCCAAACGCCTGGATTCTTCTTTTTGTTTCGGCCATCAGTGTCCGTGTCTCGCAGCCATATAGCAGGATGGAGACCACTAGTGACTTGTAGAGCCGGAATTTTGTGTGGAATCTGATGTTGCTCTTCCATACACTGTTCAGTCTGGCCATCGCTGCTGATGTGGAGTTGATCCTGATTCGGATTTCTGCTGTGCAGGTGCCATCTTTGGACAGGGTTGCTCCCAAGTATCTGAAGCTGGTCACTTCTTTCCAGGGGCTCACCATTCATAGTTATGTTGGCACTGCTGTTAGTCGTGCTGTTGACCATGACCTTTGACTTCTCTGTGCTGACCTCCATGCCGTAGGCACTTGCTCTTGTGACAAGACTGTTGTCAGATCCTGGAGCTCGGTGTTGCTGCCCCCCATGAGGTCGATGTCGTCTGCAAAACGAAGGTTGCAGACCGGCCTGCCGCCAATGCTGATGGAGGTGTGGTGTTCTTCGAGGGTCTCTTGCATGATTGTCTCCATAAAGATGTTAAAAAGTACTGGAGATAGTAGGCACTTGCCTGACTCCGACTGTGGCTCAAATGTCTTCTTACAGTCGATGAAGTTGTGGAAGAGGTCCTTTTGGTGTTGTAGATGCTTTTCAATCAGGACTCGGCAGTTGAAAATTTATTCCACAGTGCTCCGCCCTCTTCTAAAACCTGCTTGTTCTTCTGATAGCAGTTCCTCAGCATTGCATTTCAGTTGGTTGAGGATGATGCGAAGCATGACTTTGCTGGGGTGGCTGACCAGACTTATAGTCCTGTAGTTTTGACATTGTTTGAGATTGCCCTTCTTGGGTAAAAGAATCACCAATGGCTGGGTCCACTCTGTTGGCCACTTCTTTTCTGTCCAGATCTTCTGACATAGCATTGTTAGAGCCTCTGTGGTCTCTTTCCCTCCGTATTGTAAAAGCTCAGCTGGGACATTGTCCACTCCTGGGGATTTCCCTGGCTTCAGACTCTGTATTGCGGCCTCAACCTCCTCCCTCAGTACTTGGAAACCGTTCTCATTGTCTGCGGGTCGTTGGTTGTCCTGCAAATGGGGGTGTTTTGGGGGAGCTGGTATTGTAGAGGTCCTCACAGTATTCTGTCCACCTCTTCAGGACTTCTTCATTCTCTGTCAGTAGCTTGCCATCCTTATCATCGATGACCTCAATAAGGACTAACCAGACAAGAGCAACGGTCATCAAAAATCTTCTAAGCATCCCCAAGACATTGTGCATTGTTTACAGAAGATCTGCGATCAACAATCTGTTTCATTATCTGTCTTGTGATTTGTCTGTCTCTTTCTTTCGAAGGAACGGTAATTTTTCTTTCAGGTTACGGCAGTGCCTACCCAAAGGTACTAAAAGGATAGCAGTTTTGTTCTATGTGTAGATCTGATGTAGAGGACGAAGTTCACTTTGTTCTATGTTGTTCAGTTCTTAATGATTTACGAATAAAATTCGTTCCTGCCAACTATTACAACAGACAAGCGACATTTAGAATTGTATTACCCTTATCCTCAAAAAGTGGTACTGTTACAAATAGTCTGTCTGTGTTATCTGTACGAGGGCGGAGCACACTCAATGATACGATGTTATCGCAGTTTATATAACCATGTCACATATGTGGATATTTCTCGTGGGCAACTAAGTGCACGTAAAAATTTTTTTCTAGTTTGCATGTTTCCCTTCAAATGGAGCTTGCCCTTTTAAACAAAACATCATCATCGTCATCGTCAACATCATCATCATCATCATCATCATCATCATCATCATCATCATCATCATCATCATCATCATCATCGTTATCGTTGTCCTTCTCTCTCTCTCTCTCTCTCTCTCTCTCTCTCTCTGTCTGTCTGTCTGTCTGTCTCTCTCTGTGTGTGTGTGTGTGTGTGTGTGTGTGTGTGTGTGTGTGTGTGTGTGTGTGTGTGTGTGTGTGTGTGTGTGTGTGTGTGTGTCCTTCCTGTGTATTACTATCAAGCCACTTGATTTGTTGATATAAATATTGTAATTTTAGTACTGAATTGTGATGAGTTTGTTTTACTGAAACCGCTCTCCAAGAGCAACCTTGTACAGACTATGCATTAGCCAGAATTACTTTGAAAATGAAGTTTGAATTTTGGACTTTGAACGAACGATTGACACCATAAGTGTCCTATATCGCTGATGTCATTTTCGCGCGCGCGCGTGTGTGTGTGTGTGTGTGTGTGTGTGTGTGTGTGTGTGTGTGTGTGTGTGTGTGTGTGTGTGTGTGTGTGTGTGTGTTCTGATTTTTGTTTTGCTTTTGTTTCATTTTGCATTATCTCGTACTTAATTTGATTTATTGTATTCATAATATATGCCTGCCATTAAAGTACAAGTTAGCATTCAAAGGTACAATAAAGCAATGCAAAACATATTATATTATCAAATGTTGGGAAAATACAAGCCCAAACAAAGTAAGAGTAAGAAATGAAGCTGTCTTTTTGTGTAAATTTGTACGGAATGGAATGAATCAAATACTGTCGACAGAAAATTCATCTTTGAATCGCTCAAATGTGAGGCAGTTGCTTACAGGACAGGAAGAAACACTTGGTTTCACTGAGTGTCGCTTATCAATACGTTGAGATGTTTTCTTTTCTGCAGGAAATGTCAACCAACTGATATACACGCTCCAGTTTTATTTGTACGTTCAGAAAGATGAAAACGGACTGTTGTCCACAGACGCCAAGATGGCTTATATCTGTTGTACTGTGTGCTCTGACTGCATGGCGGGTCCATGGAACAAAGTCTGTAGCTGCGGTGGGAAACCATGCCGATTCTGATTTTCCAAGAGACGACCTTTTCCCTGCGCCTCAAGCAACAACACGTAGCAGTCAAGTACAGCCGACTTCCTCCACTGTTTCTACACGGCCTCATTATCAAGGGAGAGCACCTTCATCTGAGAACGTACCACAAGATCGAGAAAACATCCCCCGCGTTTTCCACGGATCTGAACTGATAAATGTCTCTCAAACAGACATTTGCGACTATGACGAAATGATCCATACCCTAGCAATACATTCCAACAAAACCACAATTATTCAAGCTGAGTTGAAAAATGAGCCAAAGGCCTCCTCTAACATATGCTGGCTACGTTTGAAAGGGCCGCCACGTTCCGCCCTGTCTATACTATTATTGGACCAGAGCTGTGGCGTTAAAGGTCATGTGGAGGTCATTGCCCACATGGGTTCGGTAAAACCATGGCATCTCCGTTCAGGAAAGATAGACAGATACTGGGTGAGCTGCCAAAGGCCCATCAACCCTGGACCGGATTATCTGTCCACGGGTCATCAGGTGTACGTGGGCTTTGCCGTGAATGGTACAGGGCTGTACAGAGCCACACTGAACGTTGTTGCTGCCGACAGACTGACAGACCGACACCTTCAGACTCGCTTCGTTACCCCTCATTTAGGTTAGTCATGGTATCTGTGTGTACTGTTTTATGGTCGGTAGCTGCGCTCTACTCAACTGATGCATTTGATGTGAGAGTATTTTTTTCCTTCAAAACAGATAACTATTGTTACTATCATCTTCATTATTATTGTTGTTATATTATTATTATCAGCAGCAGCAGCGGCAGCAGCAGCAGCAGCAGCAGCATTATCATCATCATTGATCGTTTTGCATAGGCGTCAAATTTATGCTGGATGTGCTTGGAAGATGCCTTTTTTTTTTTCAGTGGTTTGTTTGTTGTTTCTCTGTTTGGTTGGTCGCTTTTTGTTTTCCTTCATGCCTGACAAGAGATATGTGCCACACTTTACCCACTGGCCATAAAAGTTTTGACGTGCTTGGAAGACACCTCAGCGTTAGTTGGTCAGGTGCTGGCTTCCTTTTGACTTCATGCCTGACACAAATACCACCATCCCGAATGTCTGTTCCTCTTCTGTCCACGTTGCAGCTGACTTCTCAAAGCTGCAACCCGAATGTCTGTATTCCACTTTTGTTGAATTCTTTTGTTGAATGAAAACTTTCATGTACATTCCTTTTCCAACAACAAAAATGTCAAACTCCTAAATGATCACATTGATGCCAGGTAGGCCTTCTTTACAAGACACTGGAAGAGTCTGCAGCATCACTAAAAGCAAGCCAGAGCACAAAATGTGCAAGGTAACGCGCCATCAGCAGAAAATGCGAAACGGAATTTGTACATTTTTTTTCTTGCTGGAATGTCTCAAATAACAGTCAAGAAAAGCAGCATAAAGCAATAAATCCCAGATGGATGTCACAACTGACATCTTCTCAAAGAAACTACTGCTTTTAACACTGAAAAAAAAACATAATGGATTGTATTTTATGTAGCACTGCTAAAATTATAAAATCACATTCCATAAAGATCACACCATTTAATGCACATTCTACCAAGTAGAAGTGGGATACAAATAGATATACTGCTCAATCTAGAAGGGGACAGACCAAATTACTCATTATTTACATCTGGCTGAGGATATTGGGAATGGTTTAAATAAAACAAAGTTCGTATTCCCAAAGATTCGAGGCCAGATGGAGATTATCATTTTCTGAGTGTGAACCGTTCTATATATCACAATCAGTACTATATAACATGAATATCTTATGTTCTTTTTAAAGGAGAGAATACTGACTTCGTTGAATCTATCTGGAGTCGAGGGATTTGTTTTAACTATATTAAATTCTTTCACCAGTCCATCATTAAGTATTCTCATTATCTTACGCCACAATCTAGAAAAAAAAAACTTTAACATGCTGCTGTGAATGAAAGAATACAAAATCGAGAAACATAGATGTATCTTGCCAAACATTGCTCAGTGATACTATTTTTTTTATCATCATCTTGAATTAAAGAAATGGAGCAGCGCTGAAACAACAAATAAGATAGTCCTTCTTGGTTCAATTATGGCAACATCTGGATAACTATGAGACGGTTTTGTGCATTTTATATTGGTGCCAAAAGTCTCGAAAGTACTTGAAGAACAAAGCAAAATTACAGGACCGCCAACAAGTATTATA
Source organism: Conus betulinus (assembly GCA_016801955.1). Lineage (NCBI taxonomy): Eukaryota > Metazoa > Mollusca > Gastropoda > Neogastropoda > Conidae > Conus > Conus betulinus. Next base: position 258,513 of record JADBJO010001502.1, read on the forward strand.
AACAAATCACTAAGCAGACATCACGCGTTTTTGTTCGTCTTTGTCAGGCAGGTAAAATTAACTTTCAAACGATGAAAACAAAGTATGAACAAGCAGTGGCTTATTTCTTAGACCAAAAACGTCGTCTTGTGTGAACTATTAAAATCACAAAGTGCAACTGTATAGACGAGGGAAGAGGTTGAAGTGGGGAGGATAGGATTAAGATAAAGATGACAGCAAAAACACAACAAGAACAACAACAAGACGAACAGTTTCAATAATAGCCATTATAACAACAACAACAACAAAAACAACAATGGTTATAACTATTATTACTATTACTATCTTTCTTATCAGTAGTAGTAGTAGTAGTAGTAGTAGTAGTAGTAGTAGTAGTAGTGGTAGTAGTAGTAGTAGTAGTAGTAGTACTTTAACACCAATAACAACAAGAAGGTTGTGGAATGAAATCAAAAAAATTTCCAAATGCATAGAAATTTAGAAAAAGACAAAAAATAATAAATTTCCGAAATGCATACGGCGAAATGTTGTTGAAAATACCAATAGGAATAATAATCAGTTGAAAGTATTGATGGCGAAACAGCGACAGTTGCACCAATAGCAGTGACAACAACAACAACAGCAGCAACAACATCAAAATCAATTTGATAGCAGCAGCATAATGATAACAATAATAGTAGTAATAATGATAATGATAACAAAAGTAACAGCAACAACCACAACATCAACAGCAATAATATAATAATGCTAATAATGATGATGATGATGATGATGATGTATGATGATGATGATGATAATAAAGTAATAATAATAGCACAACATAATAATAATAATGATCATATAGTAATATTGATGATGATAATAATGATAATAATGATAATAGTAAGCACCAAAAAATAAAGAGGTGGATAATAATTATGAAAAAAAAAAAAAAAAGAAAATTGCCGCCTTAGGTGCTCCATTGATCCGATAATGATGCAAAAAATGATAATAGTAATAGAAAGAAGCAAGAGGAGGAGGAGTAATTATAACAATAAAGATAATGGTATTGTTTAAATTGTTATGAAAATAATAAGTGAGTGGACAAAATAAACAAACTGTGAAATACAACAGTAAATGTATTTATAAAAAAAATTAAAAATAAAGGACAGATTGTTACAGATGTTACAGATAAGAAAGGAAGGAAGATAAAATAAAGAAACAACTTAAACATGTATATGAGGTGCATAATGTGTAGTAAAATGGTGTGTCTATCTGGGAATTACGGTCTGGTGCTGTAGGAGGTTACAGGGGGGCGGGGGGGGTACATACATCACTTTGCTAATGACGCACATTTCGAAGTACGTAGATGACATGTCATTCAAGAAATAAAGAAATGTCTTCCCAAATTAGAACTCTGGGATGAACGTTGCACCCACACAAAGAGCAGGAGGTGCATGCAGGCGTGAGTTGCAAAATATCAAGAGGAATAAAAAAAAACTGATCAATATCAAGACACTTACAGAGTGCTGCTGTTCATGGCAAAGAAATAGGAAGGGGAGGAGGGGGAGGGGGTGTAGATCAAGAGACTACTTTCCTTTCAGACTCACATGTAATGAGTACGTGAGCACACAGAGAGAAGATGGTTTAAAGGAAAGGATGTGAAAATGATAAAGTAGAGTGGCAGGATGGCAGAAGGTAAGGGGGGGACAGGGAGACAAAAAGAACGGTGGGACTGGGGAGTCGCAGGTAGTTTTTAATGGGCGCTGGAGAAACACACTTAGTCATTGATATACTCCCAAAAGTGAGAACTTACGTTTAGTCTGTTCCTGTTTTTCTTAGCTGCTACCGATACGCTCTGGATTCGTCGTCAGGTGTGCTATCAGGAACCTTTACAATAACGAGACTGGTCTCTGTTGACACTTGCCTTTTTTTCCCCTTTTAATTTTTTTTTCTTCAGCCTTAATCACCTTTGCAAGTTGGCATATTTCTTACGCAGTTTTTGTTTTATACTTCTTAAATTTTTTATTCATATCTGCATGCCTTTTTCCTTACCCACTCCCTCTGTGCCCTTCATTCTACTGTTGCTATGTTCTCATTACACGTGAGTCTGGAAGGCAAGTAGGCTCTCTGAATCTTTCTTTGTTTTCGTTGTGTCTTCTTGTTGTTGTTTTTTTCTTGGATTTTTTTTTTCCTCCAAGGCTACATCCAGAACAGTGGAATTCACCTGCATCCCAGGCTTGAGGAACAACAGTTCAACATGTACTCCTACAGTGACGACCTTGACCTCTGGTCGAACCTGACAACGCCCACCAACCACGTGACTCTTGTCAGTGTTGCCATTGCCTCCTTTGGCGTAATGCCTCCTTTGTGCGTAATGCCGAAAGTGTGTGTGTGTGGTGCGCGCGCGCGTGTGTACGTAATGCCGAAAGACAAAGTGCGCGCGCGCGCGTGTGTGTGTGTGTGTGTGTGTGTGTGTGTGTGTGTGTGTGTGTGTGTGTGTGTGTGTGTGTGCGTGTGTGTGTGTGTGTGTGTGTGTGTGTGTGTGTGTGTGTGTGTGTGTGTGTGTGTGTGTGTGTATGCGTGTGTGTGTGTGTGTGTGTGTGTGGTGTGTGTGTGTGTGTGTGTGTGTGCGTGTGTGTGTGTGTGTGTGTGTGTGTGTGTGTGTGTGTGTGTGTGTGTGTGTGAGAGAGAGAGAGAGAGAGAGAGAGAGATTGTGTGTGTGTGTGTGTGTGTGTGTGTGTGTGTGTGTGTGTGTGCGTGCGCGCGCGCGCGCGCGTTGTGTGTGTGTGTGTGTGTGTGTGTGTGTGTGTGTGTGTGTGTGTGTGTAAATGTGTATGTGCGTGTGTGTGTGTGTGTGTGTGTGTGTGTGTGTGTGTGTGTGTGTGTGTGTAATGTGTGTGTGTGAAGTTGATGTGTGTGTGTGTGTGTGTGTGATAGCAGCAGTATGCGCCCGCTTCGCTTGTGTTTAGATAGGCTGTCAGCAACATGGATTTCTTTGAAGATTGGGACAAGACAGATTAATGGTAAGGGACACTAGTCACCATGCTCAACCAGCAGCCACAGTGACATCTTTAGTAACACAATAGTTATTGTAAAATGTCCCGACAAACAACCTGGAAAGCGCTTAGTATAAGACAAATAGTCGGTGAATGTTCGTTATTGATTTGGAAAAAAAAATGATCAAATGTACACTTCTTTAACTCCACTGCAACAGGTAAACATTATAACACACACACACACACACACACACACACACACACACACACACATGCACACATGCACACATTGTAGTTGTAAACAGGACCTGTCGTCGCGGCATCTTCATGTCTCGCGTTGATCTCAGTATCTTTCACTGCAGTGCCAGACGTAATGCCTGTGACGGACCATTTTTGTCCGCTCCCAAACTGTGGGAACAGTTCGGAATGGCTTAAATTGACATGTTCACCTGTTTACCTGACAGCTACTCACCCGCGTTTTGTCAGTCAGGTCAGTGAAGATTTCCTTTCAGTCTCTGCAGATTTGCCGGCCTGGAAACATCCCCATGGTGCCGAAGAGACACTCACAGATTAGTTTGGTGGTAATCAGGTATTTGTGACTGGTTAATTGAAGTTAGCGTTAGTACTAATGGAGTTGGGTTTTTTTTTTTTCCTACATGTGGTTATGAGATTGCCTGCTTCCTAGTGAAGGCCTGAAATATTTGATTGTTCCCTTGATTGATACTGTGATTGACAAGACTTGACGAGACATATGGTGACTGTAGGAAGTTGTGGTTTATGAACGTGTCAGTCGGGAGGTGGACGATAAGAATGGAGTGAGTGGACGGAAGAGAGAATATGTATATTTACATGTGATCGTGGGAAAATGATCCAATCCAATCAATATATCATTCTGAAGAAACAATAAAAACGTTGTTTATCTTTTCCCGAAAGTATTATAACGATGGGAATGTTGGTAAGCTCTGGAAGTGAGGATGATGATGATTTTTGTGTATGAATTACTGGAACACGTATTCTGATCCCTGTTGTGTACACGTCTAGTGATGATGATGATGTGGGAAAAATAAAAACATTCTTTTCTAGATAAGAGGGACAAATGGAAACCGTTCCTTTATCTGCAATAACTGTGTTCTTAGTACTTTTAAAAGGGTTTAATTAAGGAAATCTTGGTTGTATTCTTCAATGTAATCGCACATGGTGATAATCGAAGAATTTTTCGACTGTATTGAAATTTAGTAGACTAATATCATGGGTATTTTCCCCAATTTTCTAGTGAAATGTGAAGAGTGACCGCTGTGAAGACTGTTCGCTAGTATCAAGACAAGGAGGTAAATATGTAAGTAGTAGGCTAGGTAACCAATGTAGTTATACAGTGCCCCAGGTGTCGCTGCGAGGCCCCTGAGTCCGGCAGTACTGGTGACCATCGGGTGTGGGGTGCAGCCCGTGCCCCAGCCGTTGTCTCCGTCTTGCTGACGTCAGTAGTAGTTTACAAAAAAAAAAAGCAATGAGAGGCTGTGTACCCGACCTCGAAATCACGTGGAGAGGTGACCGCCAAATCAGTAGTGTACCTGTATAGTAAAGGGCCTCAGGATTCTCCGTCATGATGACGTGGAGAGGCTGACCGTCAGGTCGGTAGATTTCGTCATGATGACGTGCTTTTCGTGATTTTCTTCTGTGTGACTGTGTGCCCTATGGAACCCCACTTGGAACTGTGACTTTGAGCTGAGCAGCTCTGCTTGTCGTGAGTACCCTGGTTAATGCTATAGACTGTGATTCGGGCTAGGTGCAGCCAAGTGTGTGATCTGCGTCTGTTGGGACACTACTGACAGTGCCAGTGATGCCTGTGCCAGAAAAAATATTAACTGTGACAGTTTTGTGAATGTTGTGTCGCTGGGAGTGGCGGATGAAGCTCCCTGCGTTTGTTGCATGCCCTTGCTGGTGTGAATTATTGATCCGCGCGCTGGGAGGCGGCGTGTATCGATTTTGTGCCTGCCGATTTATATTAATGATTTATGGTGATGTGTGTTGATAATGTCTTGGTGGTTCAGGCAGCATAGAAAAGAGAAAAGAAAAAACTTAACCTGTGTGTTGCCTGGCTGTCCATGTTCGTGTGGTGTGGCTGTGTCTAGGGAATAATCGTTTCACGCATCCAAACTTTTGAAAGTAAGAGTCAGACAGTATACACACAGCACCACGTCATCCGCAGCAATCACATATACTTTACCCTCCTTGTACAGAGGTTTCACGGCAGCGAAGCTGAAACTAAACCTTAAGTGCAGGAATTAGAACCGTTGATGACGTGCCAGGTCTGACAGGCAGGCTCAAGCTGAAGAAGAACTACAATGAAATCGTCGTTCGAATCAAATTTAACCTGGTCAAAGAGAAAAATGAATCTATGCGGCCGATTTGAGTGACTTAATCTAATAATTGATTCTATCAGCTCATTGCCCCAAGCAAGTCTTGAGAAGCAGGATAACGGACGATCTATGCGTCATTAATGACACACAAAAGAATCTTTGAGAAAAAGGTAAATAGAAATGGATTTCAAAGCAATATCCCAGCACACAATATTGACAGTAATTACTTCGGTTTAGACGTAATAACGACAGATTTTGCAGTTCAGTTCGGTGAAGTGGAACATAAATCTTCAAAAAAATGTTTGGACTAGACAAATCATATCAAAAGTAGTGGTGGAGGCAAAAAATAAAAAAATAAAAAAAAAAAAACAAAAAAAAACTTGTTGTCCCAAAATGTGTTCGAAAGACTAAGAGACTGTCTGTACCGTTACATTTACATTGATGTTGTTTTTTTTTTATTGCATTGTTTCCATCTGTGCAATATGTGTTTAGAATATTCATCGAATTATTTGTATTTCCACATTGTGGGTACACTTTTTTAGATGACGCAGGGAATATTTCTTTGTATTCTTTATGTATGTCCTACACAGAGTTAGCTTTACAATTATTAATCAGTCTACTTGCTACTTCAAAAAATAAAAATGTCTTTGTGTGTGCCCCTCTCCTCCTTACACAAACGCCCTTTTATATAAAATATGTAGATACTTTGACTGCAACAAATAGTAAGAAAGCCGCAACATTAAAAAAGAAAGTTTCAGCTCACAGATTAAAGGCACAAAATCCAAGATCTTAAACATGAGTAAAAAGAATGAGGACGAAAATTTTCCATTTACCTCTTTCAGCACAAATTTAAGTATTTAGCAACTTGTGTTTTAAAAATAAACAAAATAGTTAAAACCAAACGGACACGTAGGGTGGATCAAATGAATACTTCGATCAAAAAATTCAGCACAAGCAACCTTACCAGCCAGTGTAACGTTATTTTAAGACACGGTTTGCATATGTAATGCGGTGGAATTTCTTCCACATAATTTAACAAATCAAACTAATGCAATCACATGCCGAATCCACTCGATGAAAACACAAAGAAGTAATAAGAAAAATGATTTTTAAAAAAACATGGAATAAGAGATCATTGAAACTGAGTACGACAGGGAGCTTTAAAGAATGATAAACATGACTGATCTATCAATATTCTTACTTGACGTTGTTCGAAACGACTGGATGCGCACTCGCGCGCGCGCACACACACACATGCACACATACACACACACACGCGCGCGCGCGCGCGCGCTCGCCTGCGCGCGCGCACGCACACGCACACATGTGCGCGCACGTTTGCACACACACATATATGCGTCTGCGCGCACACAAACGCACACGCATTCTCTCTCTCTCTCTCTCTCTCTCTCTCTCTCTCTCTCTCTCTCTCTCTCTCTCTCTCTCTCTCTCACACACACACACACACACACACACACACACACGCACAGAGGGGGAGGGGGATTAGTCAGCAGTGAAGAAGAAACAGGCGAAGCCGGTGAGGGGGGGGGGGGGGGGTGTCGAAGGGGCAGAAGAGAGACAAATTGCCATCATGGTCCAGGTCAAGCTGTGTGAAGACCGACTGGAGCTGAGGAAGGGGGCTGACGCTGGCCAGGTGGTGTGGAGGCTCTGTGCCCATTTCCACTCCCTGCCCCCCGCCACGCTCATCACGGACACCCCCCACGTCGCCCTTCACTTCGTCTCTGGCCACGGTCGGGTCACTCCTTTGGATTTCCCTCTCAAGCACGGCTGTGGATTCCGTGCGGTGTTCTCCTTTCATCAGGTTAGAACAGCGCCCTGACATTTCCCAACTCTAGCCCCCCCCCCCCAAAAAAAAAAAGAGAGAGAGAGAAGGTAAGGAGTAGAACAGTAGGATCGTGATGAAAAGGGAGAATAAACAAAAAAAAGAGGAAGTTATACTCGGTTCCAAAATCATTACCATAAACTTGTACACACACACGCGTACATACGCCCGCACGCGCGCGGACACACACACACACACACACACACACACACACACACACACACACACACACACACACACACACACACACACACACGCACACACACACACACACATGCATATATACGCACGCATGCATGCTTCATGCACGCACGAACACACGAACGCATGCGCGCACACACACACGCACACACACACACACATACATACACGCATACACATACATGCACACACATGCACACACGCACGCACGAAGTATGCATGCGTGTTCACATGCGCGCGCGCGCACACACACACACACACACACACACACACACACACACACACACACACGCACACACACACACACACACACACACACACACACACACACACACACACACACACACACACACACATGTGCACATATTCACATAGCTAGCTAGCTAGATAGATAGATATAGATACATAGATAGATAGAGAGATAGATAGATGGACAGATAGATAGATGTGTGTGTGTGCGCGCGCGCGCGCGCGCGCGTGTGTGTGTGTGTGTGTGTGTGTGTGTGTGTGTGTGTGTGTGTGTGTGTGTGTGTGTGTGTGTGTGTGTGTGTGTGTGTGTGAGGTAGGAAAGTATGAAGGTTATTATTATCATTATAATACACGCACACACACAGACATACACACACATGCACACATACCCGCACACGAGAAATAGGGGTATGAAGGTTTATAGTCTTATATATATATATGTGAGACTATAACCCTTCATACCCCTTCTTCTCGTCCTGTGTTATTCCATTTCATGAATGGCACAGATGTTGAGAAAGTAAGCGCGTACTCACATTAGACGAGAGCTGTCGTAAATGATAATCAGAATTTGAATCTGAACATAAATTCATCCACAACAAAATGCCTGCCTTGTTTACGGGTACTTTAAACGGTTCAGATGCTTATATTCTGGTGAGCTCATTTCACGGTTTTATTATTATATCTTGAGACGCACTAGAATAACAGCCATTGTGCGTGAGAAGATTGATGGAGTGAGATTGTTGATACCACACAAAAAGTTCCCTCTTAACACATGGTATGAACTTGGGAGACAGATGGTTGATATCACACAAGACATTCTCTCTGATTACATAGTATGAACTTGGGAGACAGATGGTTGATATCACACAAGACATTCTCTCTCTGATTACATAGTATGAACTTGGGAGACAGATGGTTGATATCACACAAGACATTCCCTCTGATTACATAGTATGAACTTGGGAGACAGATGGTTGATATCACACAACAAATTCCCTCTGATTACATAGTATGAACTTGGGAGACAGATGGTTGATATCACACAAGAAATTCTCTCTGATCACATAGTATGAACTTTTATTTTACCCTTGGCCGAGGCCGTCGTCCAAATTGAGATCTCTCAGAATTAGAATAAGTGGAATAAGGGGGCCGGAATAGCTCAGTGGTAGAGCGCCGGACTCGTAATCTTGGCGATCCTGGGGTTGCGGGTTCGAATCTCCGCCGCCGGGCCGTTTTCGAGGGGGGGGGGGGGGGGGGGGGGGGTTCCCTCGTAGTTAACATTGGTTCTGACTCCATCTCCCACACAGTCCTTCGAATGAGACTATAAACCGAGGTTCGTGTGTGAATGCATGCACACAACATCTTGCACACACGTAAAATCCCATCACCAGCTTTCGGACGAGAAGGCCAGTTTGGCCGTTGGTATGGATGACACGTTACACATAGCGTGCACCCTGCGTTAGACATGGAAAGAATGAAGGCAGTAAAGAAATCGAGAGGACGATATTGAACGATACTGACTGGATGACACGGGAAACGACTGAAGGAAGCGCCAGCTGGCAGCTCTTCAGTCGGCACTACCCAGGTAGGCAGCCTGTTGTGTACACGAGAGTGTGGATTGTAAAGTGCTTAAAGCTTAAACCGAGGATAAGCGCTATATAAGTATTCGTAGTAATGATATCATTATAATACTAACACTAATAACAATATTAATGATAATAATAGTAACAATAATAATAATAATAATAATCTACCAAGTCAGACCTGCTTCTCACTGGTTGTAAGTTGATAGTGATTAGTACATCTTTCTCTACTTTCATTAGAAACGGAAAGTCAGCGTTCCTCTGGATAAGGTGAGGTGCAACAAAACACGCGCGCGCGCGCGCGCACGTGTGTGTGTGTGTGTGTGTGTGTGTGTGTGTGTGTGTGTGTGTGTGTGTGTGTGTGTGTGTGTGTGTGTGTGTGTGTGTGTGTGTGTGTGTGTGTGTGTGTGTGTGTGTGTGTGTGTGTGTGTGTGCGTGTGTGTGTGTGTGTGTGTGTGTGTACGTGTGTGTGTGTGTGTGTGTGTGTGTGTGTGTGTGTGTGTGTGTGTGTGTGTGTGTGTGTCTGTGTCTGTGTCTGTACGCGCGTGTGTGTACGTGTGTATGCGTGCGTGTGAGTCTGTGCGTGTGTGTGCGTATGTGTGTGCGTGCGTGTGTGCGTGAGTGTGTGTGTGTGTGTGTGAGTGAGTGAGTGTGTGTGTGTGTGTGTGTGTGTGTGTGTGTGTGTGTGTGTGTGTGTGTGTGTGTGTGTGTGATGTATCTTCACCATAACTCCGCCATACGTGCATCTTCTTTGACTAATTCTCATTTATTTGTATCTCATACAACAATCAAATTTAAGTTGAAAAAAAAAGGTATTCTGCATAGGTGGAGTTATCTTCTTATCACAATCTATGCGTGACTATATGAATCAGTCAATAAAGAACAGGATAAAGTGAGAAATAGGGATAACAGTGTTAGGTACAGTCTGAATTTTATGCGTTTTCGTTGTTAATGCCTCTGTGGTTTCGATGGCGTTGCAAATGATTAATGTACACTTGAATTTGACATATTTGCATCTAGTTTTAAGTGTTTTGCTGGTATCACCAAACACAAGTCATAGACACGAATATATACACTCGAATGCTTCAGCTCTTCATGCTTGTATGAGATAATGACACACTAAGATATGTCTGTAAATAAGATATAGAAGATACTGAGCAGAAAGTTCTGTAACTGTCTCAGCCTCCCAACATCCCAAGACAAGTGGACAACGGCACGTGGAACTTCTCTGGGAATCCACTGGCCGGACTTCCAGGCTCACTTTGTGTGTAACCTGCTGCCAGAATGTTCAGGGGGCGAGGACGAGAACCAGTGTTTCTACACACCCTGCGACCACAATGGCGTCGTCCTTGGGGAGTTCTGCTACTCTCTGCACACAGCGCCCCCTGGAATCCTGTGGCATGAAGCCAACACGCTGTGTTCCCGCCAAGGGGGACGACTGGCGGCCCTGCATAGGAAGAAGGTGAAGGACGCGCTGGTGAAGATCTTTCGCTTGGATCTGGTGGTGAAAACGGGCGAACCGATTCTGGTGGGAATTCGCACTGCAGATGTGAAAACATTCATGTAATTCACCATCGTTACTCCTTTTCGGCGAGCTCTAGCTAAAAGTAGCTTAAACTACTCTGTCTCTGTCTCTCTCTGTCTCTGTCTGTCTGTTTATCTGTCTGTCTCTCTCTCTCTCTGTCTCTCTGTCTCTCTCTCTGTCTCTCTCTGTCTCTCTCTCTCTCTCTCTCTCTCTCTCTCTCTCTCTCTCTCTCTCTCTCTCTCTCTCAGGAGACAAGTTATTATTTCTTTCTTTTTCAATTAGAGCAAGATGTCGTACTATTGTGTGATGCATAAAATACACAAATGCTTGCAGATTGGATAAAAAAAAAAGTTGTTATCATGTTATTAGTAGCAGAAATAATATAACAGAGCAGACATGCTTAAATACTATAGCTGATAATTGGAGGCATGCATTCTATTGCGTGTTTTAGTGTGACGCTAACATGACCGAACATTCATGGCAAATGGGTGCTGCTAAAACTTGCAACAACACAAACCTTGAAGTAATATGCGTATAAGAATTTGGAAACGTAGCGAAGGGAAAATGGCACCAAAAGCTGTCGAACTGAAAGGAAGACCAAACGGCGCATGACAAAGACTCGAGAGAGAGAGAGAGAGAGAGAGAGAGAGAGAGAGAGAGAGAGAGAGAGAGAGAGAGAGAGGGAGAGAGAGAGAGAGAGAGAGGGGGGAGAGAGAGAGCGGGGGGAAGACAGAGACAAAGGAGGATAAAGGGAAATAAATGGAGCATGGGATATAAATCCTAGGGTGTTGTTTTTCCTACCTAAATCGGCCTTTTGTCGTCGATCCGCGGTTTTGTCGCCGATGACGAAAGGGCGGACGCCAGCATTCGGCGGGGCAGGGGACAAAGCAGAAGTACAACTGCTGGCAACGACGATGGCGCAGCATCAGAACGGTAGCTTACCATACTAAAACTCTCTTTTGTCGTCGGTTCGCTGATGTGTGTGTGCGTGTGTGTGTGTGTGTGTGTGTGTGTGTGTGTGTGTGTGTGTGTGTGTGTGTGTGTGTGTGTGTGTGTGTGTGTGTGTGTGTGTGTGTGTGTGTGTGTGTGTGTGTGTGTGTGTGGTGTGTGTGTGTGTGTTGTTGTTGTTGTTGTTGTGTTTTTCATAGAGTGTCATATTATAATACGTTTGGAGACCATTCATTACATATACATTATTTGGTATAGCAGGCTACGACTAAAGAGGTATATACTCGTTTGTTTGTCCGTTACCCATAAGAAGTTTATTTTGAAAAGGGTTGAAACAGACCTCACTTGGTGGTAGGAATGCAAAATTGTATGAGTGATTGACATTTCTTCTTCAGTTTGAAAAAGAGTCAATGAGACAGATCTCATTTTGGTGAGAAGGCAGAGTTGTGTGAAGGACCGACGTTCGTCTTTCTTAGCTAAAGCTGGCTAATGTACAACCACTGCAACTGTGCAGATCTTTAACTTACCTCCGCCAGAAAAGGATTTTTTTTTTCTACCAATGTCTCTTTTTTGTATAGTTTTCTGTAATAAGACTTCACTATTAATAGAAATTATCCGTAATTAACGTAAAGCATTGTACTGTTTTAAACGAATTTTAATGAAATGATGGAACGTGACGGAAGGACAAACTTAGTAAAACTTAAGTGACTGGCAGACTGAGTCGTGATGATTCATAGTGTGTTGTAGTGACCCGTAATAATGTCAGAGGTTCATTTACTCAAGAGACGACCATAGACATCCTAGATACAGACGTATTGACGGTCAGACCAGGGTTACAGACCCCGTGTCCCTTCCATGATCACGTGACCTATATCCGGGGAAACGTAAAGTGTTATGTGATCTAAAATATTGGGTTACGAAGACCCACATATGTATTTTAGTTTCGGTGATCTAAAATAGTGGGTTATGAAGACCCACATATGTATTTTAGTTTCGGTGATCTCGAATAGTGGGTTATGAAGACCCACATATGTATTTTAGTTTTGGTGATCTAAAATAGTGGGTTATGAAGACCTACATATGTATTTTAGATTCGGTGATCTAGAATAGTGGGTTATGAAGACCCACATATGTATTTTAGTTTACGTGATCTCGAATAGTGGGTTATGAAGACCCACATATGTCTTTTAGCTTCGGTAATCTCGAATAGTGGGTTATAAAGACCCACATATGTATTTTAGTTTAAGTGATCTAGAATAGTGGGTTATGAAGATCCACATATGTATTTTAGTTTAGGTGATCAAGAGTAGTGGGTTATAAAAACCCACATAATTATGTATTTCAGTTTAGGTGATCTCGAATAGTGGGTTATGAAGTCCCACATATGTATTTTAGTTTAGGTGATCTACAATAGTGGGTTATGAAGACCCACATAGGTATTTCAATTAAGTCGATCTAGAGTAGCGGGTTATAAAGACCCACATATGTATTGTAGTTTAGGTGACCTCGAATAGTGGGTTATGAGGTCCCATATATGTATTAAGTTTAGGTGATCTCGAGTAGTGGGTTATGAGGTCCCATATATGTATTAAGTCTAGGTAATCTCGAGTAGTGGGTTATGAAGTCCCGCATATGTATTTTAGTTTGGGTGATGTAGAATAGTGTGTATGAAGACCTACATGTGTATTTTAATTTGGATGATCTAGAATAGTGGGTTATGAAGACCCAGATATGTATTTTAGTTTCGGTGATCTAGAACAGTGGGTTATGAAGACCCACATGTGTATTTTAGTTTAGGTGATCTAGGGTAGTGGGTTATGAAGACCCACATATGTATTGTAGTTTAATTGATCTAGGGTAGTGGGTTATGAAGACAAACAGTTATAGTTATATGCAAAGTAAGACGACTGCAGGCGGAAATCTAAACAAATCTATATTAAAAGAATAGTGTTAAGATAACTCCCTCAAAGTACATGGACAAAGGAATCACCAGATTGTCTTGTGATTATATATGTATAGAAAGAGACAAGGATATTTTCATGACAATAAGAATGCTGCTCAAAATGTAAATCGCTGACTCACGTTCCTTAAAGCTTATTTCATAGATAGATAGATAGATAGATAGATAGATAGATAGATAGATAGATAGATAGATAGATAGATAGATAGATAGATAGATAGATTTTTCAAGTCTGATCGTACTAGTCCTCATAGCCTTAACTGCCGTGAATTTTCTAATATTAGATTTCACACATGCACGCGCGCGCACGGACACACACACACACACACACACACACACACACACACACACACACACACACACACACACACACACACACACACACACATACCACTCAAGCGAGCATGTGCGCACACACACACACACACACACACACACACACACACACACACACACACACAAGACTATCACATATACTCATTTTGTAAGCAGCTGCGACTTTAGAGGGAGGAATTCACAGTCACACAATTTTCCAAACTTGCCGTACAGGTAATCAACCCGTGACAGATCGAGTTCCAAGCTTTGATCTGACCGATCGTGGCTATGTCTTCGATTATTCCCGTTGTCTCTTAAAGAGTTCTTCGATATACCTGCAGGACGTCCGTTGTACCCTGCTAGACTACCATGCAAATGGCAAGATACATGCACTTACTGGGCAAGTGCACAGCTTCAGATGTTAGGAAGAGATTCTGTCAGCCAATACATGTTATGAACCAGCCGTCTGGTGCAGTTTTTTTTTCGGTGTAGATTCCTTATATGAGAGGTAGAATAAAACGTGTGGCATATGTCGAAAATTCAGTGGACTGATTATATATATGTATATATCATTTGGTTTCTACACCTCCAAGCTAATAACATAGTATACGCATGGTTAAGCACTTGATATGATTAATTTAAAAAAATGTTTATAAGGTGTGTTTTGTTCTGCATTCAGTTTGTGCGGATTGTCTTGCGGAACTAATAACCTTTCTTTGTTTTTCAATTAGCTTCCGTTTCCGCCTTCAGTCACCTCGCTTTGAAAGTAACTTGATAACGCAAACTGTAAATTAATCGCAAGTACAGGAACTTTTACATCCTACACAGGGTAGCAAATGACGAGATTTGCCAATCGATTCCAGGTACAGAAATATGTTTCAGTGGGCTGACAAAACCATGTACTTCCAGACGTTGCTCACCAAATCCACTGGCAACACGTTCACTGCTTTCGGCTTCCTCTACCCACTGTCGGTGGGGTATGTTGTCACCTACTTCAAAGCGCTGTGGAAGCTACAGGAAGACTGTCTTCACCACACTTGTCAGTGCCTGTGTGAAAGAGAAATGGCAACACCAGAACTGACCATGAAGTCTCCGAAGTACGCCGACATTCGATTCCCCACCCTGAACATTTCAACACCACTTCCTTTCCGTTTCGTTCGCTGTCCGGAAGGGCATCTAATCCACGCATTTTTAAGCTCGATCGATCGAATGTCTCACTGTTTGAAGGAGGAAAGTGAAATAGGAAGGGACTGCGTGGCATCAGGGGATCCTTGGTCCCCGGCCTGCCAGTTAGGCTGGAAGCCGCTGCCTGCGCCTTTCACCTGCAAGAGTGGCCTGCAGGGGAGTGCCATACACGTTGGTCTGTGACCACATGCTGGACTGTGAGGACGGGAAGTGATGAAGACTTTTGTGTCTTTCCGCCCTGTGTCTTCGGTCTGGAGTATCTGTGTCAGAATAAAAAGAGGCAAGTACAAACCACTGTAAGGGATAATGTGGGTGTTGATTTGTCCAGAAACTTGATGATCATCACGATGTTAACGATGATGATGATGCTGACGACGACGATGATGATGATGATGATGATGATGACGATGATGATGATGATGACGACGATAATGATGATAATGCTGATAATGATGAGCTGACGAAGACGATTATGATGATGATCATCATCATCATCATGATGGATGGACGACGACGATGATGATGATAACGACGACGACAACAACTAAGATAATGATAATGATGATGATGATGATGATGACGACGACGATGATGATGATGATGATGATGACGACGACGACAACGACGACGACGACAACTATGATGATGATGATGATGATGGCCACGACGACGACGACGACGACGACGACGACGACGACAATGATGATGATGAAGTTGTTGATGATTATGTCATTGCTGTTGTTAACGCATTTGCTTCTCCACACTCATATATAAATTGTCATCTGCTATTTACAAAATGTTCTTCTACATAGTTTGATAGACTGATTGTCGCCAGCAGCTCTTTCAAAAATGATATTGTTAATCAGTTGTTGCCTGCTGTAACAAAAAATTTGTTTCTCCGCAGTTTGATGTGTCAGTAGCGCCAGCTGCCAACGCTATGTCCTTGTTCATAAGGCATGCCGCAGTAGTCACCAGCTCTTAATAATGTTTACTTGTCAGTCTAAAATCAGCTGCCATCTGCAATCAACAGAAGTTCTTCCCAGTCTGGAGCATCAGTTGTAACAGCTTTTATAAAAATGTTGTTCCTAACTCCAAAGAATCATGTGTTGCCAGTTAACAACAAAATGTCCTCTTGGTCAACTGTTCAGCAGTCACCAGTCACTACCAACATGTTCTTATGATCATTCCCATACGTCAGTGTCACCAGCTGTTTGAAATGGTCTGTGTCCAGTCATACATATTCAAACACACACGCGTCCGCACGCATGCACACACACACACACACACACACACACACACACACACAGAGAGAGAGAGAGAGAGAGAGAGAGAGAGAGAGAGAGAGAGAGAGAGAGAGAGAGGTCGAACGAACGAACGAACGAACGAATTTTAACGCTAATAAGCTATTAAGCCCATTTAGCCAAAAGGCGCGATGTACAATTACAAAACGCGACTCGATTCGATTTCATTGACATGGAAGCCATAGCAATGTCTGTTTCTTTCCCTTTACATGACAAAAAACGTGTACGAGAAAATGTCACTGGTGTGCGTCACTGTCAGTTCTGTAGATGACGGTCACCCCAGGTAGAGCTGGATCAATCCGTGGAGAGCAAGCAGAAGCCGCCGTAGAGCACGTGCTTTGGTTCCTGCGTGGTCTGTGTGGCGGGTGCGTCTCCCTTTCCGGAGGCTGGCAGTTGAACGCATTCCTCTGACGACACGCTTCTTTGTTCCTGCTTCACGTACCAGAACAATCAATCTTCCTCCGTGTGCGGATCGCAGGAATGTTCCATCAGACTCACACAGCAGCACACCCTTACAGTCCGTTCGATGAAGCACTACCTTCCGGAACTCTTTTATTTCTGTGCGGACTCAGCAACCGTCTCTGCACTTGTCGGTCAGTCAGAGTAGCAACATAATACTTTACCACTCCAGTGTCAAAACCGGCGACTATTTTGTCTATGGATAGTTCCACACTTACGTCGACGTCCGACTGCTGGATTTCTGTTATCACCGCTACTCTCCGACTGATGAGAACACAAAGACAGATTAGCGTACTGAATATGCGGCGTGTCGTCATCATCATCGCATGTAGGCATGATGTTTCTTGTGTAATATCCTGCATACTGTGGTGTGTACTGTGTGTGTTCGTTTGACACGATGTTTAGCACAGCCAGTTCATTTTCATCACTGGTGTTTCTGAGACTAGCACCAAGCTGTTCAAGTCGTCTGTTCTGCTGTTTGGCTCTCCCCTGATCTCGACGCACCTGGTTGTGGGGGGGAGGGGGGGGGGGGGGGGTTCTTCGTGTGGTACTGAACTTGTGTTCCCCGCCTCAGCACAGGATCTGCCATTGTTGTTGACACTGTGCTGACTGGCTTCAGTTGTAGAACGACTACCGTGTTGCTGCCTTCACCTGAAATGTTCCAGCTGGACACGGTATGATCAGTCAGCAGGGCGTTTAGGGCTGTCTCCGCAGTCGCTGGAAGTCAAGTAATTGGCACTGTCACAGGAAAATACAGAACTTTTGCAGCAGCTGAAATAAATGGCGCCCTGTCGCTTCGTGTCAAACCACGACCCCCCCAACACACACACACACACACACACACACACACACACACACACACACACACACACACACACACACAGCACAGAGAGAGAGAGAGAGAGAGAGAGAGAGAGAGAGAGAGAGAGAGAGAGAGAGAGAGAGAGAGAGAGAGAGAGAGAGAGAGAGAGAGAGAGAATACTGAGATGGATAATATCACACAATTCTATCACTTGGAAATGTTACTCGAATATCTGTCGTCTTTAAAAACATTGAATTCGTTACTTACGCAGAACTTTTAAAGACTTGATGTAATTTCACAGAACATCACATGTATTTGTTCCTGTACTATATCTGCTTGATGCATGATGTTTTTACTAGGCATTGCTCACACTTTTGTTATAAAAAAAAAAGATTGAGGTACAAGATACGGTGATGGTTCTATAAGACTCACAGTTATCTCTGACATGCACTGTTAAAGTCATCAGCCATTTTGTCCGAACAACTTAACATTTTGCGTTCTGTGTTGCTGTTGTAGTTGTTGTGTTTGTGTCGTCGTCGTTGTTGTTGTTATTGTCGTCGTCGTCGTCGCCGTCGTTGTCGTTGTTGTTGTTGTTGTTGTTGTTGTTGTTGTTGTTGTTGATGATGCTGTTGTTTAGTGTGAATGTTCTTCGGTCCAAATTATGTTGTAGGATATAGACGTTGAACCGATGAAGGTGCCGTGAAATGCCTTGTAGGATTTGCTTCATGCTTCATCAAACACTCATTTCTTCCACCTTCATGTGGATATAAAAGTTAGGGTCATGTGGATAGAAAAAGTGAGGGTTCATGCGGATATAAAAGTGAGGGTTCATGTGGATAGAAAAGTGAGGGTTCATGCGGATATAAAATGAGGGTTCATGTGGATATAAAAGTTAGGGTTCATGTGGATATAAAAGTTAGGGTTCATGCGGATATAAAAGTTAGGGTTCATGTGGATATAAAAGTTAGGGTTCATGTGGATATAAAAGTTAGGGTTCGTGTGGATATAAAGGTGGGGGTTCATGTGGATCACCACATTTAGTTTTTTGCATAGATTGACATTTCTGACCTCTAAAAGCCAAAATGCAATAAACACACAAAACAGAGTATAAACTAATGCAGAGTTGATGTAAAATAGGAAAACAGACAAATGAATTGTTGACAAATATGTCTTCTTCAAACAACACAAATACCAAACAAAATTGCACAAAACAATACTCGCCTCAAAATGCTGCCTGCTATCAGGCAAGTAGCCTTACTGTGTTGTTGTTGTTTGTTGTAGTTTGTGTTGTTTTGTTTGTTTGTTTGTTGTTTCTTTTTGTTTTCGTTTTTTTTTTCCTTTCTTTTTTTTTTAGTGTTTGCTTTTTTCTTCTTTCTTCTTTTTTCTCGTTTTTTTTTTTTCTTTTTGGCACATTGTAATTCTGCAAAATGCATGATTGCACATAAAAAGTACTTGTCTCTTTTTGTATTGTGCACATAATTTTCGTAACTTTACACTTCGTTTATGTGATTCTTTGCATTTTGGCCTGCTTTCCGATATTGCTGCTGTCTGCTCCATCTTCTTACTACAAGTAGCCTGATCCTCGAACTTTGAGTCCCCTTAGGAAGACAAAGCCGTCACGTGCTCTTGTGCCACTGCAGACTTTACCTCTCTTTTGGAAGACCTAACATGAAGCATTTTTTTTTTTTTTACTTTCCCATCTTCTGTGCCACTTCAGTGGCATTGTACCCACGCCGCTCATTCCGAGCCCCCCACCCCCCCCCCCCCATCCACAGCCACACCCGCCCACACCGACGGCATCGGCACCGGCACAGGAAGCTGTCATTGTCAAGGCGTCAAGCGGCAACCCGCCGGAGGAGACACTGCACTGCTGCCCAGTCACTTCGGTGGTGTTCAGTGGCGCCTGTTCTGATTCAACATACGCAGGACATCACATACTAAGCCCCTTATTGACGACAATGATTGCTTAGTCGCAGTGCCGGAGTGAGTGAGCACTCCCTCGGGAGAGGGCGCACCACGTCCGTCGAACTACAGCCCCCCCCCCCAACCCCCCCCCCCCCCCCCCCCCCCCCCCCCTCCTCCATGAATTTACCAATACCGGTGACCCCGACAGAATCAAACCAAGGCCATAGACGCGGAGAGGATATGGAAACTGAAGTCACCATGAGAGCAGGGCATGAAGGGCCACAGCATATGATACTTTTTTATGCTGATCGATGAGAATGAGGATGACGAAGATGATGCTATGGATTTCCATTCTGGTCTAAGACCGCATCTTATGGCTGTACTCTACGCTTACTTTCATAATATATCCCGGCGTCAACCAGGCCTGCGAGATACAGACGCCTACAGTGTTGGTCAGGAAATTTGAGCAACACTCTGAGCTCAGAGACGCATCCATTAAGTGGATGAAACTGGACTGTGTGGTCGCTGTCTTCCCAGCTGAGCCCGTGGCAAACCCATGTCTGGGTAAGAGCCGTTACACGGTCAGAAAAATCCCACATGAAACTGAATGGGAATCGGTCCCACGTCCTCCCAGCCGGGAGTCCGCGACGCCAATCTCTTCGCCACGGCGGCTGGTTTGAAGTATTTTCCCCCAGCATTAAGAATAGAGATAGACGGACAAAGACACTGACAGAAGAGGAAAAGCTCAGACAGAGATACAGGGCAGGAGGGGCAGGGTGGCGGGGGGGGGGGGGGGGAGAGTAGGATTAGAGAGACAGATATATCGGTTGGTTACTAACCACTGATGCACAACACCTTTTCCTGGCAGTGTCATCCCAAAAAGAAATGGTGTGATGGGTTTCTGGACTGCACAGACAGTTCAGATGAAACAGGCTGCAAGCAAAGAACGAATCTGTACTACGGGGAAGCCCACCGCCCTATCTCCTAGTGTTCGAGAACGATGTGGAGGCAGTGCAGGGCTACCCCAAACTGGCATTTCTGAATGACTCAGGTGTTTCACCATGTCCGTCCAGTCATTTCCAGTGTCCAAAAAGCAGAAATTGTTTGCCTGTGTACATGCGTTGTAACGGCCTGTTGGACTGCTCCGACCACGAGGACGAACAGGGTTGTGAGAGTTACGTCTGTCCGAACTTCTACCGCTGCCGCGGCTCTCAAGTGTGTGTCCATCCTGATGATCTGTGTAACACCAGGGTTCACTGTCCTCAGCAAGACGATGAACGGGTTCTGCCGTCTGACCTGTCCTGATCGGTGCGTCTGTCTTGGTCACAGCGTGAAAATGTGACGTGTCTTTTGCTGCTGGAAGGTACCCAGACATGAAGTATCTGGATGGAAGGAACAGTGGTATGAAAATGAGGGAGATGGCCAACAACAGCCTGTTGGTGTACTTGAATTTAGCCAACTGTAACATCAGTCATTTGGATAACGTATCCTTGCCAAACCTGCTCGCTCTGGACCTGAGAAGTAACGTGTTGATGCTGTTGTCTGTGGCAGAGCTGCATATGATGCCTCAACTGAGAAAGCTGTCCGTGACTGAAAATCCGCTCACCTCCATTGTCTCACACGCGAAAAAACAAGCTTCAGGAGTTGGACGTGTCTAAGGGGAACTTGAGAAATGTTGATACCGAAGTCATCGCCGCGTTTCAAAATTTAGAAGTGTAAAAACATCTCTCACAACCCAGTAGACTACGTGGAAGCGAGCGGCTTTCAGCCCTTACCTAATACTTTACGTGATCTGGATACTCGAGGGTGCCCCATTCAGTCATTTCCACGGAATTTGTTTGATGGTGTGCATAACCTTCACACTGTATTGCTGATAATTATAAACTGTGCTGTAAAGCCATGCTGCCTCCGGACTTTGTCATGGAAAATTGTCAGGCTCCGTTTGATGAAGTTTCCTCCTGTGAAGATTTACTGAGGTCCAACATTTACAGGGTGCCTTTATTCCTACTGGCCACTCTGTCTCTTCTGGGAAATTTTATAAGTTTTTCAGGGAGACTGATTCTTAAGAGAAGTAAAACAGTGTCTGGATTCGGCGTTTTTTTGTTCTGCATCTGTGTTTCTCTGACTTTTTGATGGGTGTGTACCTTGTGGTTATTGGAGTGGCTGACCGTGTGTACCAAGGCAGATACCTGTGGGATGACATCACCTGGAGACACAGTGTGTTCTGCAAGCTGGCAGGTTTTGTTTCCATGGCATCAAACGAGATTCTGCCTTCATGATTTGTCTGATTACACTGGACAGATTCATTGTGCTTCGCTTTCCGTTCACCAGAGTCCGGTTTGGATATTCATCAGCTCACATAGCCTCTGGGGTAGTTTGGACTGCTGGCGTTGTGTTAGCTGTCATACCTCTGCTTCCTGCGACATCACACTGGAAGTTTTACAGCCAGACTGGGATATGCATACCGTTGCCTGTGACCAGAAGTGACTTTTCAGGTCACAATTACGCTTTCGGTGTCATGATTCTCTTCAACCTTTTCCTGTTTCTTCTGATAGCGAGTGGCCAGGCCATTGTCTACACGAGCATTCAGAGCAGCAAAATGAGCGACGGTGAAACCAACAAGAAATCTCAGGACGCCACCATAGCACGACGTCTGGTCACCGTGGTGGTGTCAGATTTCCTCTGCTGGTTCCCCATTGGTCTGCTGGGTCTGCTGGCAAACAGCGGTGTCCCCATCCCAGGGGAGGTAAACGTGGCTATAGCCATTTTTGTTTTGCCACTGAATTCAGCGCTGAACCCGTTTCTGTATACATTCAACATGATTCAGGAATACACCCAAAAACGAAATGAAAAAATATTGTTCCAGAAAGTTCTTCACCAAAAAGATACAGTGGAAGAAAGTGTGAATGAAAATTAAACAATATTTCTGGGGGAAAGCGCGTTTTTACCGTTTATTTCTCAAATCAAGTGTGACCAAACACAAACCACACATTTTGTTTGAAAAGGATCAGAGAACAGAAATAAATGATGGTTACGGGAAAATGAAGTACAGGGAGCAAGAGGAGCAGATTTTGTGGGACAAAAAGTTCACATACACACACACGCGCGCGCGCGCGCGCGCACGCACGCACCCGCACGCACAGGCACGTTCGCACGCAGGCGCGGCGCGCGTAGCAAAAACGTATTAATTGCAACTGTAATAGACACTCCTTTCCTATCCATACACCCACCCGCGAAATATTATTATTAGTATTATCATCATCATCATCATCATCATTGTTATTATTATTATTATATTACTATTGTTCAGTATTATTATTACTATTGTTATTATTACTATTAGTATTATCAGCATCAGCATAATTATTATTGTTATTGTTATTATCATCACTATTATTATCATCAGCAGCAGCAGCAGCAGCATTATTATCATAGTTGTTGTATCAACATCATGTTTATGATTATTGTTACTATTGTAATTATTATTATTATTATCATCATTATCACTATTTTCATTATTGTTAACATTTTAGCATATTTTATATTACTATTGTTGTTCTTGGTTGTATTGTATCTATAGCCATCGATGTTATTTTTTTTCTTGTTGTCTTTCTTGTTCTTGTTCTTGCTGTTCTTGTTATTGTTGTAAGCTTAGTTGTTTTAGAGCGGATACTTGTAGTTGTTGTTGTAGTCGTCGTCGTCGGTCGTCGTCGTCGTAGGCGTAGGCGGCGGTAGTAGTCGTAGTAGTAGTAGTAGTAGTAGTAGTAGTAGAAGTAGCAGTAGTAGCAGTTGCAGCAGCAGTAGTAGTAGGAATAGTAATAGTAGCAGTAAATCAGTCTCACGGTCAATGTGCGTTTTTGGTTCGTCGGCTGTTTAGCTCTGCTAGATTTATATAGAGAAAAGGAACACCCCAAAAACTGCTGTGTTTAGGTGTTCATCTTTGTGCGCTTTAAAATGGGCATCGAATCGTCATCATCACAATCATCGTCGTCGTCGTTGTTGTCGTCGTCGTCATCATCATCATCATCATCATCATCATCATCATTGCCATCGTCGTCGTCGTCTTCGTCGTCGTCATCATCGTCATCACCATTATCATCATCGTCGTCGACGTCATCATCATCGTCGTCATCATCATCATCCATCATCATCATCATCATCATCATCATCATCATCATACAAACGGATATTTTACATCCCATTCGGTCAGTCATGTGCGGAACAGTCATGCATCTGAAAAGCTGAATGGAATGCCAACTAGTATACTCTAAAGAGCACAGAGCGACTGGAAACAAGGAAGATTGTGGAGGAGGAAGAAGAAGAGGAGGAGGAGGAGCAAGAGGAAGGTGGTCAAACGACGAACAAACAAACGAACAAAGTGGACGGCTTCAACGTTATCAGTTATCCCCCCCCACCCTTTCCCCCCTTGTGTTGTGGCCGCCTCTGTTTACTCTGAGATGTGCGTAGCTGAGAATTGGAGGCATGGCACTCGCTCCTCAGTCTCCCGCCTCTTTCAGGAATGTCGCCCAGCGCTCCGCTAACTTGGCATTTATCTCACTGGATTTAGCGGTGGTTGAGAAAACTCGCAACTCATTTCGCTCTTCGTTTCCTGCAGCAGTGGAGTCAATTGACGTCATTGACTAGATGTCTTGATCTTTGATGTCGCGGGGGGGGGGGGGGGGTTAGCCGGAATCAAAGGCCGTGATGAGAGAAGTGAGTGCAAGGTATCTTCTCCGGGATTTCTCGTGTTTCACTAACAATGTTCAGGCGAAGACAAACACACACTACACGGGGCTCTCGCTGGTGAATGCTTGGCTTTAGCGGAAACTGTGGCGGGTGTAATGAAATACAATGATGGTTGTTAGTATATGTTCGCCTCAGAAAGCACGAAAATAAAGGTGGGGAGGATGTATCTGTTTACCTCCCATCTTGGGTACTCTTCTCTCTCTCTCTCTCTCTCTCTCTCTCTCTCTCTCTTCTTCTTTCTTCTTCTCTTTCTAAGCAATCTGTTCTCTCTCTCTCTATCTCTCTGTTCTCTTTCTTCTTCTTTTTTCTTCTTCTTCTTCTTCTTTGTAAGCAATGTGTTTATTCTTATGTGTTGTTTCAATCGACTTACCAACATCATCTACGCATCATTGTTCCTGGAGGAACAACTTACCAACATTTTTATGTATTCATGAAGATATGTATGTTTGCTAAAAGTTTTGTAGTTTTAGTCGCTCGTCATGCTTTGTTAGTCCCCTAGCGGGTCAAGGGCCGGATGAATAAAGGCATATGTTTGCTTATCTGTCACCCCGAAAATAAACATTATCATCATCATCATCATCATCACATTATTCTCTCTCTCTCTCTCTCTCTCTCTCTCTCTCTCTCTCTCTCTCTCTCTCTCTCTCTCTCTTTGTCTCTCTCTCTTTGTCTCTCTCTCTCTCTTTTTTTTTTTTAACTTTACTGCATTACTTCTGTGCTGAGGTGAGGACATAACGAAATGTTACGAATTTCTTTGTTTTTTTGTTAACTTTGGAATTGATACACACTAGGAATGAAAGTGTACTATTTGTTTGCAGGAAAGGAAGAGGGAAATGTTTTTGTTCTGTTACCTCTC
The DNA here is from genome assembly GCA_016801955.1 of Conus betulinus. Classification (NCBI taxonomy): domain Eukaryota; kingdom Metazoa; phylum Mollusca; class Gastropoda; order Neogastropoda; family Conidae; genus Conus; species Conus betulinus. The sequence continues at coordinate 283,723 of JADBJO010001502.1, forward strand.
CCCTTGTCAAAAGACCTCATTGGTAATGACAATGAAATATCAAAGTGTCAAAAGTCTCTCTCTCTCTCTCTCTCTCTCTCTCTCTCTCTCTCTCTCTCTCTCTCTCTCTCTCTCTCTCTCTCTCCATCACCGCAAACACCTGTTTGTCAACAATCTAAAACATATTTCAGGAAGAGCAGAATGTAAGAGGTAAGCATCTGCTTGTTCAAAAGGTACTGTAAAACAAAGATTACAGCATGTTCAAAAGAATCCCTTAACAGAAGTCGCCTTACATATAACTGAGTCGACCCTTACCGTTGAAAGAAGACGATTCAGATTATGACTCTACAATACATACACCACGTGGCTTTTTTTTTTTTTCTCTCTTTTCTTTCTCATCTGATCGTGAATTACGGAAGGCATCACAAACGTACCTGCTTTCCCAGGCGTTGGTCTAGTTCTGCAATGTTTGATGGGCGTAATCCAACTTTTCTTATACCTACATAATTATTCTTGGAGTCATGTCGTGAATATTCAAAAGACAATGCAGGGCAGATATTATCCAAAATAAATCATATGGAGTGAAACAGTAAATGTCTGTGAGGATTCTCAGAAGATTTTGAAAAAAAAAGAAAAACAGAACAAACATCAACAACGTTTCGGTCATAGATCGTCTTCAGGACCTGTGACATAAAAAGAAAAACAAATAGAATAGAAGGAAAAGGGGTCAAAATAGACATTTATTATTTTTGCACAGAAGATCTGTGGTCAAAAGTCTTGTTTCATATGGAGTCACTTAGCAACCATAGTTATGTCCAGACTGCTGATCCTGATATGTTTAGATCTGTGGTGTGACCAGTGTACATAATTGGTCATTTAGGTTAAAAACAAGGACGTGCGTGCTGTGTGGGCCTTTCTTCTACAAAGTAGACTATCTCGTGTTTCATCAAAACTCCGCAAGAATAAACTTGCAGCCAACACGCACCCTGAGCTGGGTACAGGCAAGTACCCTGCCATGACCACCTTACAGGGTACAGTGGGGTGTGAGCGTGTGTCATTTTATGACTCCCTGTCTAGACCACTTTACAGGGTACAGTGGGGTGTGAACATGTATCTCAGTAGACCACCTTACAGGGTACAAAGGAAGATGAACATGAATCTTCCTAGGCCTCTCTGCCTAGACCACAATGAAAGGTGTACGTGTTTCTCACTATGACTCTTCCTGCTAAGACCACTTTACAGGGTACAGATGAGGATACCACTTTACAGGGTACAGTTGAGGGTACCACTTTACAGGGT
>JADBJO010001502.1:305000-310000 GCA_016801955.1 Conus betulinus
TGGTTGGTTTGGTTTAGCTCGTTTCGTTTTATTAAGAATTTTTATGTAGTGCCAACCCTTGGTTAGAGACCAAACTCTGAGCGATTTACTCTCCATACTCTGCCTTTCACAACAGGCCGCCTACCTGGGTAGAGTCGACTGAAAGGCTGCCTGCTGACGCTTCATTCAGATATATCTCATTTTCCTTGTCGTTCACTCAATATCAGTCACTCAATTTTCTTACCTTATTCTTTCGATTTTTCGCATAGGGTGCATGTTATGTATATCGTGTCATCCATACCAACGGCCAAACTGGCCATCTTGTCTCTTCCAAAAGTTGGTCATGGAATTTTACATGTGTGCAAGATGGTTTGTCCCACTGTCAGTCCAAAAGAAGGGGCAAAACTGGCCGGAATGCGATTATTATTATCATGTGTGTGTGTGTGTGTGTGTGTGTGTGTGTGTGTGTGTGTGTGTGTGTGTGTGTGTGTGTGTGTGTGTGTGTGTGTGTGTGTGACTGTGTGTGCACGCGCGCATGCGTGCTTTGATGACTGTACAGCATGAATTATCTACTCCGAACCAGGCTGAAACACTCCCAGAGCAAATCAGGACAATGGCGCATCCTACCTCGGCCGAACATACTTTATTTCGATATCTAATCACGGTTCCTGTACCAGTAGCAATCAATCAGGGATTCCAGCATTAGAATTTGTTGTTTTGACAATGCCATGAAACAAACAATATACTGGTAAGGCAAATGCTCAAGTTTTTTTTTTTTTTTTTTCAATCGAACGTGAACACGACATAAAAATGTTCTCAGAGTTCAAAAAAAAAAAAAAAGGACTGTTTAGGTGTTTTTGAAAAAAGAGACTTACAAGCACGAGGACCACGCGTTTCACAAATGGGTGTGCTCGGTAGTTCCGGTTCTTCAAAAACGAAAGAGTGGAAAGAAAAAAAAAAAAACGGACAAAAATTCTTAAATTTGGTTATTTTTCGATGATCATACTTGTCCCCCACCCACGTGGCCTGCCCCGATCTCCCCGACTGATTTCGTTCACGACCATCAAATTACATCGTGCAGCCGTGTTCACGTTCTTCATACGTAAAAAACAAAACAAATCTGTCGTCCGTCTCACGTGTTCTAAGCCGCAATATCTTTTCTCCGTTTCTTTGATTGGTTAACCGTCTGCAGTAGAATCTAAAGCAGAAATGCGAGACCCACCTTTTAAACATTAAATGAGTTGCTTTACTCTGCAGGCCTGCATTTCATGTTTTAGATCAACAAGAAAATTAAGTGAGCTGTGAGACGTAAACACTCGACGATGATACGCAAGTTTCGTGTGCATGTGTGCCAGATGAATGGGTGCCAATGGCAGTATTAGCTTGGGTAATGGGTGTGTGATTGTTTCGACGATAGATAAACAGGTGACTGTATGTCCAATGACCAGTCGTCTTGTTGGCTGCTGCTAAGACCAACACGACTTTAGAAGTGCCTGTACTTCCAGCAAAGGACTGGAGAGAAATGCAGTGAACTGGTTTCCGCGGGGTAAACATGACCCACACAGAGAACGTAGATAGCCAACGGTGCAGTTTTTACAACGAAACGCTTCAAAAGATAGAATACCGGACTTCAAACGAATTAACAAGTCTTGAAACGTGTGCCCAAAACTGGTTGTTTCACACACACACACACACACACACACACACACACACACACACACACACACACACACACACACACACACACACGCACGCACGCACGCACACACACACACATACACTCGCACGCGCGCACTCATGCACGCACGTACGCACGCACGCACACACACACACACACACACACACACACACACACACACACACACACACGCACACACACACACACACACATACACTCGCACACGCACGCACGCATGCACGCACGCACGCACACACACACACACACATATACTCGCACGCGCGCACGCATGCACGCACGTACGCACGCACACACACACACACACACACACACACACACACACACACACACACACACACACACACACACACACACACACACACACACACAGGCAAGGCACGCGCGCACACACACACACACACACACACACACACACACACACACACACACACACACACACACACACACACACACACACACACACACACACACACACACACACACACACACACACACACACACACACACACACACACACACACACACACACACACACACACACACACACACACACGCACACACACACGCACGCACGCACGCACGCATGCACGCACGCATGCACCCCACGCACGCACCCACCTCCCCCCCCCCCCCCCCCCCCCCCCCCCCCCCCCCCCCCCCCACACACACACACACACACACACACACACACACACACACACTCGGATCCTAGTGACAAGTCAGCACAGAGGAATTTAAGACGAATATGTTGGACAAGAAGAAAAAAAAAGGTGGGTGGATGGTGCAATGAGTTAGGAAGTGGACAAAGAAAGAGGAAGTGGGGACACAGAGAGCAAAAAGAGAGTGGGTGGGAACAAAGAGAGAGAGAGAGACAGACAGACAGAGACAGAGAGAGACAGAGACAGAGACAGACAGACAGACAGACGGACACGGACAGACAGACAAGACAGAGAGAGAGAGGACAGAGATACAGACAGACAGACAGACAGAAAGAAAGAGACAGAGAGAGACAGAGAGAGACAGAGAGAGTCATAGCAGACAGACAGACAGACAGCAGGCAGGCAAGGGATAAAATTTTACGTCTATCAGAACTGAATATTCGGTCATAAATTGCCACACAATTGTGCTTGCCTGCCTCATATGTATCTACCTGAAATATGTCTACCTTAAAAAGATACCAGTGCCATACTACAAATCATATCTGCACCATTCACTAAAACGTCTCAAAATCTGATGTCTGGATGTTGTCTACCGAAACATTGCCTGTCTTAAACTACATCTGTCTCAAAGCAGGTGTGCGTTAGATTATGCTTCTCTTCTTCAATTGTCTCATCTTTGTTGTTAATTCATTTATCCATCAGCTTCAAATCATGCGCAGTGTGGTCTCAAAACTTAGCGGATGTGGTGTAGCGTATAAATTATGGACTAGTCCGCACACAGTGACGCCTCCTTGATAAAACTGAAACTGGTCTCTCAATCTGCTTTTGCCACTGAGTATGTTTAGCTAAAGGTACGTTTGCTTAAACTCCTCAAACTTATGATGCTTCAGAGTATGTCTTTTTCACTGTATATCTCCTCTAAACTGTCTTTACCTCAGGTCATAAAGTTTCGAAATCATCCATATCTCGGACTATATCTGCCTGAAGTTATTCTTGAAACTGGGCATAACTGATGCAGTGCTTAACTGTCAAACAATATCTGCCTCAAAAATATGTTCTTTTAGATTGTGTGAAACCCGTGCTGTTCCTGACTCAAACTACGCCTTCCAGCAGCTCTGTCTGTCTTCTCTCAGATCACTGTCAACTATTACCTCAACCTCTCTCTCTCTATCGCTCTCTCTCACTCTCAACTCTCTCTCTACCTCTCTCTCTGTCTCTGTCTGTCTGTCTGTCTGTCTGTATCTCTCTCTCTCTCTCTCTCTCTCTCTCTCTCTCTCTCTCTCTCTCTCTCTCTCTCTCCCTGTCTCTCTCTGTCTCTCTCTGTCTCTCTCTGTCTCTCTCTCTCTGTCTCTGTCTCTCTCTCTCTCTCTCTCTCTCTCTCTCTCTCTCTCTCTCTCTCTCTCTCTCTCTCTCTCTTTGTCTGAACCATGTCAAGCCCAAGCCTATATGTCTAAAATTTTGTTTGCTTCAGTGTCTGTGTATGTTTCATAATGGATTCGCAACAAACATTATGATACGTGTCAAGTGCCGGTCTCAAATATAAATCGTATATAGACAGATATGTATCTATTTTTCTATATGTCTGTCAATTGACATACACACAGGCACGCGCGCGCACGCACCTACACACGCACGCACACACGCACACACACACACACACACACACACACACACACACACACACACACACACACACACACACACATACATACATACATATATATATATATATATATGTATATATATATATAAATGCGTCTTCCTGAAATTATGTTTTGCCTCGATGTGTACCTGCCTCAAACTTCCCTGGCAAGATGGGCATACATGGCGAGGTGGGCAACATACCCTGGTCGTTCAATGGCACTCCAAGGCTCCAACGACTCAGGGGCTTCCCATGCAAGCTGGAATGTCGGCACCCCAACATCCACCCGTCCATCCTCATCCGTCAGGTCATCACCCAATCAGTTGATCCACCCCGCTCCCTCTTCCCCGCCCCCAGGCGGCCCCCCTATAAAACCGGCAAAGCCCCAAGTTTGTCTCAACATCACAACACGCCATCTTGTCTGACCCCAAGGTGGGGGGAACTTCTTAAGACCGAAAACATTCCAGAGTGAGGTTCTCTTGGGAAAAGAAAAAGAAAGGGCTGTTGGTGTGCTGTGACATCCTTTTCGTTCTGTCTTATATACTGGCGTGACCTCATTTGACTCATTCTAAACGGATCATTGGAAGTGAGAGGAAAGCTTGCGTTCGGAGAATCGACGTCTTTTTGGGGGGATTTTCTTTGTTGTAAGTCGTTCTGCTCTTGAATAACGAACTTACTATCACTGACCGAAACTGAGGATTGTTCTTGAGGACTTCGAGGTTGGATTCTTGAACGGGGACGTTTTCTCAAAGTGTGTTGAAGTCTTTGAGGAGAGAGAGAGAAGAAAAAAAAAACTGACGTTGGGTGGTCTTGGTTGAAGAGAGAACCGAGGATCTCTAAGACCTGATACACACACACACACACACTTCCACCGTAAAAGAGAAGAAAAAGAAAGAAAACGAAAAAAAAACATGGCAGTGTCAATGGTAATTCTCCCTTCCCTCTTTCTGTCTTCGTTGATTGTCTCTGGCGCCGTCAATCTTCCGCCAGCCACGTTGTTCGGCACCGGACAGCAGATCTG
>JADBJO010001502.1:322500-327500 GCA_016801955.1 Conus betulinus
GGTCGAGAGCGTGCAAGCGCTCGTCTACTTAACCTACATCCTACCCAGACAGATAGATGAACAGGTAGACACTTAGCGACACAAACAGACATTATGGATGAATCTCTTGACAGAGGTCAGCGACAATGGAGAAATGTTACACCTTCTATGTCAGTCTGCTGGGAGAGTACGTTTATTGTTGTTGTGTTTGTTTTTTTTTTTGGGGGGGGTTGTTTTGTTGTGTTGTTTGTTTTTTGTTTTGTTTGTCGTTTTTTTTTTTTTTCATTTCTGTGGGTACTCATAAAGATTTTTTCAAACGGAGAGAGAGAGAGAGAGAGAGAGAGGGAGGGAGAGGAGAGAGAGAGAGAGAGAGAGAGAGAGAGAGAGAGAGAGAGAGAGAGAGAGAGAGAGAGAGAGAGAGAGTAAAAGGAACCGATATCAAGACTGTCTTTTTAAGGAGAAAAGGTGACGAAAGAGAGAGACAGACAGACAGACAGACAGACGGACAGGAGGGGGGGGGGGGGGGAACATGACAAAACAGAGCTTCACAACAACAGCCAAAACACTCGCCCCAAACCAAACCCAACTTTTTCTCATCGCATCTCTCCTCCCCGGCCCCTACCCGCTCCCCACCCCCACCCTCCCTCATACCACCCCCCCTCCCCACCCACCCACTTCACACCCTACCACCCACCCACCCACAAACTCTCCTCATCCACCTCCATCGTGCCCGCCTTCCACCAGGTGAAGAACCAGACCAGGCAACTGTCAGACGTGAAGCTGGAAGCCGATTACGTGGAGAACACGGAGGTCCCCCAGCTGAAGAACGACATCCAGACCAACTATGGCGCCATCTCGCAGCTGTCGCAGACCATCCAGCAGAACCTGGGGCCCACTGCAGGACCAGGTGCAGAAGGTTGCCCGCAATGTCACGGAACTCAACAAGCAGATCACTCGCCTGGGAACGGACGTCCTGTCGCAGGTCAGTGGTTAGTGTGTGTGTGTGCGTGTGTGTGTGTGTGTGTGTGTGTGTGTGTGTGTGTGTGTGTGTGTGTGTGTGTGTGTGTGTGTGTGCGTGCGTGCGTGCGTGCGTGCGTGTGTGTGTGTGTGTGTGTGTGTGTGTGTGTGTGTGTGTGGTGGTGGGGTGGGGTTTGAGATGGGGGGGGGGGGGGGCTGAAGGGAGGGAGAAGGGTGTGTGTGAGGTGGGTGGGGGTGGGCGTGGGTTAGTGTGTTTGTGTGCGGGATGAGTGTGTGTGTGTGTGTGTGGGGGGGGGGGGGGGGGGGAGAGGTGATGTGGTGTGTGTGTATGTATGTGTGTGTCTGTGTGACTGTGTGTGTCTAACAGAGAGAGACAGAGACAGAGAGAGAGGGATGGACACCCACACACCCACCCACACCCCCACGCCACCCCCTCACACACGCACACGCAGAGAGAGAGAGAGAGAGAGGGGGGGGGGGGGAGAGAGAGAGAGAGAAAGAAAGGGAGAGGTGGGCTGGAGGGAGGGACAGGCAGCAAAACAGAAGGCAAGGCAGAGGTAGAGACAGAGACATTGAGAGAGAGAGAGACAGAGACAGACAGACGAAGAGGATTTTCTTAAAGTAATGACAGCTATGACATGATACAAGTAACACTCGTCATTTGCGCATGCGCCTTTCTCAAACGTTTACACACACACACACACACACACACACACACACACACACACACACACACACACACACACACACACACTCACGAAGAAGGAGAGAGAGACAGACTGAGAGATACAGAGAGAGGGGGGGGGGGGGGGGGCGCGATTTAAGCAATGGTAACTAAGTATTCAAGCTAGAACGACGCGCGAAAGATGCATGGACTTTATAACATAGACCTATTTTGCAAGTTAAAAAAATGTAATGTGTATGTATGCATGTGTGAATGCGCGCGCGCGTAAGTGTGTTGTGTATGCGTTGTTTGTGCCGGTGTGTGTGTATGTGTGTGTGTGTGTGTGTGTGTGTGTGTGTGTGTGTGTGTGTGTGTGTGTGTGTGTGTGTGAGCGCGTGCTCGCGTGTGCGCGCGTGTGCGCGTATGTGTTTGTATATATGTGTGTGTATATGCGTGTGTGTGTGTGTGTGTGTGTGTGTGTGTGTGTGTGTGTGTGTGTGTGTGTGTGTGTGTTCGCGCGCGCGCGCGCGCGTGTACGCACACGTGTGTGTGTGTGTGTGTGTGTGTGTGTGTGTGTGTGTGTGTGTGTGTGTGTGTGTGTGTTGTACAGAGGGTACAGCTGAGCCAGGAGAAGACAGCCATCTCCGACCTGGGGATGCAGGTGCACCTCCAAGCCTCACGCCTCAGCAACTCATCAAGAACCAGCACTTCACCACCCCCCGGCCCCCCTCCACCCAGCCCCCCCCCACCACCCCGGTATTCCACGTGCCCCACCCGAGATCCGGGGGCCAAAAACCCCAAACCGTCAACATCGCCCCCTACCCCTCATTACGGATGAATGGCCCGTGGGTTCCTTTCCCAATGGGGGGTACGCCCAGCCAAGTCAGTCACCTGTGACCTCGATGATGCGTGGGACCAAAAGACTGTTTTTTGACTGTCGCAAACAAAATGAAAAAGGTTGGCAGGAAATGAATAAATCTTTTTAAAAAATCAAACGAAACTTCCCAAGGCTTTAGTTGAGATGTGTTATTGTTGTTGTTGTTGTTTTGTTTTGTTTTGGTTTGGTTTTTTTTTCGTTCAAGGTAGTAATGACTTGTTTATTTCCAGCGATTCTCTTCATCTGTTATTTCTCTATTAAGTAAACAGTCGATTCTTTTCCTCCTTTATTTTTCTTTTGAAATACCAATCAGTCAAGACCGCATCTGTCAGACGAAATATTCATCGCTAGTTTGCCGCCTCTTGCTTCAAATGCAGCAATTTAAAAAAAAAAAAAACAAAAAAACTATGACATTGCAAGCATGTTTTCTTTTCTTTCCCTCCCTTTTCTTTTCTTTTCTTTTCTTTTCTTTTCTTTCTTTTCTTTTCTTTTATGCCAGATTTCACTCTCTTCCTGTTCCCTATCATCAGCGTCTCCATGATCACGAGGGTGTATACCAGACGTCAGACGTGAAGAATATGCAGTGCTTTTTAACTTTCGGTTTTTTAACAAGTGGAGTAACTCTTGCTCTCACCATGAAATAAATACGCGCCCATAACTCCAGACGAATGCTGGTTCCGACAGCGAATCACCTAGAAGAAATGACAACACACGAGCACTCAGAACAAAGAGACATCCGGAGTTATCGGTGTATAGTATTTCATGATGGGAGCAAGAGTTACCCTACTTGTTGGTGTTTACCGCTTGCTCTTTCCTGCCTAACTAAGATTTCCTTTCGTTTCGGTTCAATAGTTTTAGGGTTTCTCTTCTCAAGTAGTATATAGTTTGGCAAATAGATCTCCTGTATGTTAATGACATATCACATCGTTAGGTGTGTGGGTCTTTCTGATAAATCAAAGGAACATATGAACAAATAAACCAACAAAATTTAGTGGCGTAATCGATGGAAAGAGCAAGAGTGGGGGTTTTTTGTTTGTTGTTGTTGTTGTTGCTGTTTTGTTTTTTTTTTTTTTTGGGGGGGGGGTTGTTATTTTTGTTATATCCAACACAATATCTGACTAACACTGCATTACAAAACTCTGATAAGGTTGGAATAGATGCGAAAATAAATAACTGACTGTCAAAAAAAAAGTCTTCCGAGTCTTTTTGGAGTGGGGTGACTGCGTACAGAAATTGAAAGAAAAGCTAAACCAGAATTGCAGTACCGCCAAACGTAGGGGCAAACATATTACAAAACAAAGGCAATGCTTTTTCGACCGATTTGATCTTATTCAGGCAGGACAAATAACATTCAAAACAAGGAAAACACAGCATGAACAGACAGTCGCTCATCTCTTCGATCAGGATGCAAAATTGTGTCTTGACCAAGATCAAAGTTTGCACCCAGAACGAACATCAAATCGAGGAGAAAGATATTTCTTGCTGTGTAGTACAACATTTTGCATCCTCACAATATGGGCAGGCCCTTACTTTGTATACACACACACACACACACACACACACACACACACACACACACACACACACACACACACACAAGCGCTGGCGCACACTGTTTTCTTGTATATGAAAGCGCACGTTTGATAACTTATGCTCTCTCTCTCTCTCTCTCTCTCTCTCTCTCTCTCTCTCTCTCAACTATTCATATAAACTTCGCCGTACGTCAAGAGTTATTACATGACCCACAATCATGATTTTCACTTGATAATGGAATCAGTTTCTAAGCTATCCCTACAAAATGCTACATGTATACTAAACTTGTTTTAATCGACAAACGAAACAGCAAACAAAAGCGAAACCAAAGCAAGCCGTTAGTCTGTCAGTGCAAGTATGGGTCTCCGGAGACCCACTACGTACGGTAGGGCTTTAGTCCGTCACTTAAAAGTATGGGGTTTCCGAAGACCCACAACCATAAGGCAGAGCTTTAGTCTATTGGCGAAAGCATGGGTCTCTGGGGACCCACAACAAAGGCAACCCTTTAGTCTCTCACTAAAAGTATGGGCCTCTGAAGACCCACAACTAAACTATAAGGCAAAGCTTAGTCTCTCAGTAAAAGTGATGGGTCTCTGAAAATCCTCACACCGTACGGTCACGCTCAAATCTGTCAGAAATCGCATGGGTCCGCGGAGACCCAGAACATACGGAAAAGGCTTTAGTCTGTCAGTAAAAGTAGGGTTCGCTTGAGACCCACAACATACGGCAAGGCTTTAGTCTGTCAGTAAAAGTACGGGTCGCTTGAGACCCCACAACATACGGCAAGGCTTTAGTCTGTCAGTAATAGTAGGGGTCGCTTGAGACCCCACAACATACGGCAAGGATTTAGTCTGTCAGTAAAAGTAGGGGTCGCTTGAGACCCCACAACATACGGCAAGGCTTTAGTCTGTCAGTAAAAGTAGGGGTCGCTTGAGTCCCACAACATACGGCAAGGCTTTAGTCTGTCAG
>JADBJO010001502.1:332500-337500 GCA_016801955.1 Conus betulinus
CTATACCCCCTTGCCCTCAAACGGAGATATACCACAGTCTGCACAGTTCTTTGGTGCTCTCACCACTAAGGGTTCCAGCACGGAATTCAGCGGCACCAAAAAGAGACCAGTAAAGAGTAGAAAAAGTCAAATGAAAAAGAACGTGTGGTATGAAAACAACTTGCTGAAAGAATTAAATTATAGTGTAAACAGTACAAATGTAGGGGCTGATCTTTGAGCCTATGCGTGAGGATCTATTAAGAACGCAAGGGAGGTCAAAAGGTGGCAATGGTCGGAGAGATCAGCTCTGCTGTTTCATAACCCAAACATTGTCAGTCATTGAAGAATTATTCAGAACAGCTTTGACTTGGATCTCCTAAGAGATGCTTGACCTAACAATAATATGTCGAGGTAAACGAGTGCAGGCTAACAATTCCTCCGTGATTAATCCAATGCTTTGGAAAAGATTTTTGTTTTTTTTGAATGGGGTGGGTGGGAACGATGTTGATGTCTTGCATTTAAGTCTTTAGCAATGTATTATATGTTAAAATTGTCTTTTTTTTCCGGCCTCGCAAGTTTCACGTAGCCTATTCCCATTACAATGTGAAACTTCGTGCAGGCTTTGGGTATTTCCATTGCAACACTAACTAGTCCTGTGATTTTTTTTTTTCCCTGTGATTCTCTGCATGTGTAAAAGGGAGAGATAAAAACAAGTACTTGCTTTTAGTGATGAAACAGTCCGCTGGATTTACACTGTCAAGACTTTAAAAAAAAAAAGAAAGAGAAGAAAGAAAGAAAGAAAAAAGAACATGGAGATCCTGAAAATCGTCATCCTCCTCAGGACCTGTGATTTGGATCAAACCTACCCACAGCATGCTCGCGATAAAATTTCGGAAGCGTTCATTTTGTTTTCGAGCTCTCGTTTGAAGTTTTATACTTCATTTATGTACTTCAGACCTCTTTATAGTGTTGATATCGATTTCCAAAATAAACAAAAGAATAATGTGTAAAGGTATTTCTTAGTGAATTTAGATTTGAGCGCTAAAACGTTTCGTACCGGCTAGTGACAGCACTTCCTTTTGACTATAAGCATGCTGTCACACTTCGGGCCGTTGGGATCATATGAAGGGCTGTTGGGGGACCTTTAAGGACTTAAGGTGTCTGTGCCGCTGTTGACATGCAAGAGTTAATCTCTTCAATCTACTGGCGACCCAAACAAAAGAAACAGTTTTGTGCCGTTTGCTCATAGGCCACTTTTTTTTTTTTTCTTTACCTACTCTAATGTGGAGGGTTATTCCATGTAATATTCTGCTCACTTTAAAACTTATTGATATGAAGTGTTAAGACTTACAGGATGTCAGTCATAAACACCGTACAGCGGACTCCCATCAACGTTTTGTTCAGAGATGTCCCAGCTGATGGGGATTTTTGAGTTTCTGAAGGAGATCAACATTTCTCCACTAGGATTTTACAGCAGAATGGTTTTAAACGAAATCCTGGCGTTTGTTTTTGTTTGTTTGTTTGTTTTTGTTTTAGTTTGTTTTCGGTTTTTCTTGATCTGGTTTCATGACGTGCGTTTTGTTGATATTTATTTTTTTTGTATTGTTTTGTTCTATCTAACTTGAGAGTTTTCTTCGACGTGGTGACAGCCCTGACATGGTCCTGGCACCATTGCGGTCGGCTGTGCAATAAACAACATGGTCTAGTCATCTTCTCGAGTTAGGCTTTCCCAAACGGACACTGAACCCACGACACTTGCGTTAAGACACGAATGTTTTACCGATTAGATAAAGCAGGACTCGCAAAGCCAAACTCAGCGATAGCTGGCGGGAAGGGGGATGGGGGAAAGCGTGGGGTGGGGAATGTCATATCATGTTCTTTATAGTCAAGGGGACAACGGGGAGGGGGGGGGGGGGGGGGGGGGGGGGGTAATTTGAAAACAAGGAAATCGTGGGAAAGCGGGAGAGGAGGTGGCATTGATATGATGGGGAAGAGGGGAAAGGGCGAGGAGAGTGGGGTGGGGTGGGGGAGTGTATTGCATCCCCTTTCGCATTCGCTTCATCTGCCGGGTTTCTAGTGACGGAGGAATCAGCGGAAGTGAGTCAACGACTGTGACGTTAGTCGTGTCAACCGAGTCCGCTGATGTTGTTCAAGTGTCAGGAAGAGGAATGGGCTCAGTAGCAACAAACTATGTGGAAAAAGTTGGGCGTTCTTAAAAACAAAAACGATGGGGAATTTGTTTTGTTTTTAAACGAAGAGAGAGAAGAAAAGAAAAGAAAAAGAAAAGACAGAAAGCAAAACAAACAAACAACAAAAAAAAAGCTCCCCCGCCTGGAAAAAAGTCAGCAGACAGCGGTTAATACCCCCCTTCCCCCTCTCTCTCTCTCTCTCTCTCTCTCTCTCTCTCTCTCTCTCTCTCTCTCTCTCTTAAAGCCAGCTAGCTAGTTTGCTAGCTAGTTTGCCGGCCAGCCAGCTAACTAGCAAGATGGATGGATGGATTGATGGATGGATTAATGGATGGATGGACAGAGGTTTACGTTTTGTGTTTTGTCGATTACGAGTTTAGTTCTAATCGGAATATCAGATTATGTTTCTTTTGTCTATTTATTTATTTATTTATTTATCATTTTTTCTTTTTCTTTTTTTTGTTTGTTTTGTTTGAGTTTGGTTTGGTTTGGTTTGGTTTTGATTTTGTTTCTTGTTGTTCGTGAGAACTTCAGTTTAGCTGCAACTCCTCATCCGAATACTATGTATGACAGTGAAAACTTCGTCTTTCGTCTGATGTTTAGCTCACTAGTCACGTGTAGTCCCATAGCCAGGCTGAATGAAAAAAAAAAGAGTTTTATCTAATCTGTTATCATTAGAAATACAGATCCCCCCTCTCTCTCTCTCTCTCTCTCTCTCTCTCTCTCTCTCTCTCTCTCTCTCTCTCTCTCTCTCTCTCTCGTCTCTCTCTCTTGATATCTTCGTCACCTACCTTGTTGTATCATATCCGTCTCTTTTTTCTCTCTTCTTCTTCTTCTTCTTCTTCTTCTTCTTCTACTGCTGCTGCTGCTGCTATTACTACTACTACTACTACTACTACTACTACTACTACTGTTGCTGCTGCTGCTACGACTACTACTACTACTACTACTACTACAGTAAGTTTCATTTAATTACTGCTATTGATTTATAAAGTGGTTGTTTGGCCTACCCAGTGTTCTTTCATTTTTCGAACGGACCCTGTGTTTTCTTCTGTTGTTAGTATTGCTGCTGCTTCTGGTATTGTAATAACCCACTACGGCGGCCACATTCAGCTGGCACCCTTAGTACTTTGATAAACTCTATCACTCTCACAGTCACACAACTGATACAGCTGTTTCCGCCAACCAGTACTTACTGCTGTGCATCTTCTTTTGTTTGCAAACTGTGTATAAGCACACACACAGAGACAGAGAGAGGCAAAGAGAGAGAGAGAGAGAGAGAGAGAGAGAGAGAGAGAGATAGAGAGAGAGAGAGAGAGAGAGAGGAAGAGAGACGAGAGAGAGAGAGTTGACGATGACAATGACGATAATGATGATGATGATGACGATGACGACGATGACGATGTTTCATTAGGGGGGAAAAAGGTCAAGCCCCATTTGAAGGGAAACATGCAAACTAGAAGAAATTTTCCATGCACATTGGTGCCCATGAAAATACCCACATATGTGTCATGTTTATATACATTACAATGACATCATAACATGTGTGATTCCCCCCCCCCCCCCCCCCCCCCCCCCCCCCCCCCCCCGACTTACACAGATAAATTATTTACAATAGTATCACTTTTCGAGAATAACGGCAATACTAATGTTAATGTCGCTTATCTGTTATAATAGTTGGTACAGGAAACGTATTTTAATTTATAGATCATTAAGAGATGGGTAACATACAACAAAGTGAACTTCGTCCTCTTCGTCAGATCTACACACTGAACACAACACACTCCTTTTTCAAGTATTGACATTGACATTCACATGTCTGACGCATTCACCAATCATTGGTGCACTTCAACTGAATTCATTAGCGTTCAAAAATCAGTTACACTCTCACTCTTCCACACACACCATACTATACCATACCATACCATACCATACCATACCATACCATACCATACCATACCATACCATACCATACCATACCATACCATACATACATATACCATTCCATACCATACCATACCAGAGACAGACAGACAGACAGAGAGCAATACGTACTCTCTTGGTAAAAATTCTTATCAAGGCGTTCCTCAATGTCGCATTCACAATCACTGTTGTCAGTGGAACAGAGCGGCGGCGTCTTCGTCACAGGGTACTCACACTGGGGCTGGCGCCACTATAGTTGTCCCCCGTTGCTGTGTTTCCGGTTTAATATGCTGTGTCTTTCATCATAACAGATAAGATAAGGTAAAGTTGCTTATAGCCCAGCCGACCGCAAAGGGCCATATTATGACAGTCACCACGCTGAAGTCAACTCTCTTTTTTTTTTAAACCGCATTCGTACAAACCCTTTAAAACACAAAAACACACCTTCTAAAATACCCCCCTCCCTCCCCGTAGAATCTTAGATCAGATGAAAAATGTAATGATTTTTTTTCAAGAAATCCGAAGATCATATCAGGTGGGACATCTCTGAATAAGGTTTTCATGGAGTCTGCTGCAAAACGTTTAGGCTACGTCTCACATCGTGCAAGTCCCAACACTCAAAAAGAATATGTTTCTCTGTGAGTGCTACATGACATGGAATGCGTCACGGAACTTCTTCACCTTTTAAAAGATAAGAATGAGGTGTAAAAGGAGTGGCCTGTATGTCAACAGGCATTATTCTCAACACCGCCGCCGTGAATCAGTACAGTGCAGTGGCACTTCTTGCGGTGGACCTCGTGGCAGCCTGGTATTGATAGTCCCTAGACGAAGTGCTCGCACTGGGACTAGACAAACCTGGCCACGGCTGTGCCTGGGGGAGCGGAGATAGGGAATGGGTGAATAAAGAATCTA
>JADBJO010001502.1:342500-407500 GCA_016801955.1 Conus betulinus
TCTTTGGTCTGTTTACCTTATTTGATTATTTTTCTTTCTTACATTAACGGCGCTGTATTCATTCTAATAGCGCTGTTTATGTACAATATACAGTAAATACTATGTTATTTGTCGCTCTTTCATTTCCTTTCTCATATTGGTCGTGATTTGTATTGCGTATGGTGCAATGATTCTGTACATGTCATGTTGATTGTAATAAAACGTTTTTGTTTCAAAGAAAAGAACTTCTCAGAAAGGAAAAAAAAGAAATGGGAACAGTTGTCAGCGAATTGAGACATTAAATAACCCTTGTACATGCGTGTGTGCGTACGTAAACTCTCTGTGTGTGTGTGTGTGTGTGTGTGTGTGTGTGTGTGTGTGTGTGTGTGTGTGTGTGTGTGTGTGTGTGTGCGTGTGTGTGAGGGAGAGAGAGAGAGTGTGTGTGGGGGGGGGGGCCGTGCGCACGCACGTGCGTGTTTCTGTGTAGGGGGGGTGGAGGGGAGAGGGGGGAGAGGGATTGCGTGCGTATCTCTGTGAGTGTGGTGGGGAATGAAGAAGAGGGGGGGAGAGGAGAGGAGAGGAGAGGGAGAAGAAAGGCGGGGAGAAGGATAGGACATAAACGTTTGAGAGTCAGAGACATGTTCACACAAGAAAAAGCCATGGAGATTTTATTTTAAAGGTGAAATGTTTACATCAAATAGGTCCCACATTTCCAGTTGGGTGTGTTTGGGGGGGGGGGGGGGGGGGGGGGGGGGGGGGGGGGGGGGGGGCAGTTTAGAGCTGTGATCAGTGACAGCAGATCGATAACACGATAGCGCTCATAGTGAAAACTGTAACGTACGCTATCCGTCGTGTTTTGTATTCGGGCTAGGCTAAAACCAACGACAACAGATAAACACCATATCATACTGTTTATGGTGAACACTGTGTAAAATGTACTAACCGCCGTGTGTGGCATCAAGACTACGGGCATAAGTCAACAACAGTAGGCCTACGATTCCCATCAAAGGCATAGCTCGATGGATGTAGGTAGGAATGGCGGTGGGGGGGGGGGGGGGGGGGGGGGGGGGGGGGGGCACAGTCTAGTTCCTTAACCAAATGCGACTGTGGAACAAGTGGAAGAAAAGAAGACTGCATGAACCGAGTTATGTTGTGTGTATTAAACATCTTGTGTGTTCGTTACACTGTTGTGTGCATTGTTTGTGCTCTCAAGTCATCGTAATACGCTTTTGGCCCTGTTCTTAAAAAAAAAAATCACTGTAGGCAGTGGATCTTTAAATCCTGTCCTCAGGTTATTCTGATCCATGGGTCTTCTAAAACTGTTCTCAGATCTCGTGTAACGTATGTTTTTAATCTGTTTTCAAATCATCATGATACGTGTTTCATTTACTCCCTTTTTCAAATGATTGTGACTCACGAGTCTTTTTTTTTTATCCTGTTCTCAAATCATCGTGATACGTGGATCTTTCAATCCTGTTCTTCTAAGACATCGTGATACACGAGTCTTTTAACCTTGTTCTCATATTATTGTGATACGTGTGTCCTTTTAATGCTCTTCTCACATAGTTCAGATATGTGTGTCCTTCTAATGCTATTCTCACATTGTTCAGATACGTGTGTCCTTATAATGCTGTTCTCACATTGTTAAGATATGTGTCCTTTTGATGCTTTCATCACATTGTTAAGATATGTGTGTCCTTTTAATGTTTTTCTCACAATGTTGTGGTATATGTGTCCTTTTAATACTGTTCTCACATTGTTGTGGTACGTGTGCCCTTTTAGTGTTATTTTCTTATCATCGCGACAAATGGTTTATTTTTAACCCTCGTTCTCTCATTATTGTCATGCATGAGTTGCGTTAGTCCTGTTGTCACATTCCCATGATGCGAGGGACAGTCATATCCTGAACTCACACCATCAGAAATGTGAGTCTTCAACTCTGTTCTCACGTTATTATGACACGTAGGTGGTTTTAACCCTGTGTGCACATTATTGTAACTCATGAGTAATCTTAACTTTGTCCTCACTTCATCGTGAACATGGGTAATTTGAATCCTTTCTCACATTATTGTGACAGGAGGGTAATTTTAACTATCTTCTCACAATATCGTGATACATGTGTGATTTTAACCTTTTCCCCAAACCCTCTAGCTCATGGATTATTTCTATCCTGTTACTTTGATTTTCATCTCATTCAGATCCTCTGCCCTGAGTTTTTGCTGTCTCTCTTCATTCTCTGCAACGTAACGTAGCGTTTCTGTCCACAGACGTCCCTGGTCTGACGACGTCATCGCCTGGCAGTGCCAGACATCTGCATCATGCCAGGTGACAGGTCAGCCCCGACCATCACCACCCTCCTCTTTCTCACCTCTATTTCTTCCCTCCTCCACTTCCTCCCTCCGGCTTCAGCTGCCCCAGGCTATCTGTGGGCCACCCCCTCCCCCTCCACCGCTCTGGCTGGCAACTCCTACATGCTACAGCTGCGTGCTGATGTGGACAGACAGCGTCTCCTGTTTATTTCCCAGAACTCGGTGCTGCAGCAGAAAATGTCAGACCTCACGATGCAGATGTCTGGTCTGGGGCTTAAGGTCCAAGCACTGGAAAGCCAGCTGAACGCTTTAACTACCGGAGGGGTAGGCAGGAATGGGTTTGGAGGAGGGGTTTCACCTGGAGGTGGAGGATATCCTGTTGGTCAGAATGCAGGCGGGGTGTACCCCCAAACCGCCCTTAACTCTTGCCCCTCAGGCTGCCAGGTCGCCAGTGACTTGAACCGAGTCAACACAGCGGTGCAGAACACTAAGCAGCTAGTCCTGGCCTCCGTCAGAAACCTGCAGGACCACATGGTCAATGCAACGGCTTCAGAACAAGAGCAGATCACGCGGCTGTCTGCAGCAGACAGGCAAATCCAGAGTGTCCTCTCCAGGCACGACATTGAGCTGGACACTGTCATGCAAAAGGTTCTTGACGTAGAAAAAGTCCTGAAGGCAGCAAACCTGGGTGCCACAAAATCTGGATGGTCAGCAGCTACCACCACAGCCTTCACTTCAGTCCCACGTCCCTCGTCACCATCTGTTGCTGCCGTCTCCCAGATGTCAAAGATGCTGGCTGATCTGGATCAGCAGGTGAGCAGTCTGCGTGCAGAGCAGCTGAAGAGAGACAGTCGTCAGAATGACCGTCTGCAACTGCTGGAACGTGCAGTCAACGAGTTGCAGACAGGGAACTCTAAATCTCTCACACTCTGTGGCCTCTTTTTCAACGTAACCTGACTGCAACCACCCAGCATGTACAAATGGTCCAGAGAGAGAAGTAAATGAGGCTGAACAAAACCTGACAAGTGGTCTTGTAGCTGTCCACAGTGATTTGTCTGCCACAAAGAATGCAATACAACTGTTACAAAAAAGCAGCTCTGCTCATGGTGTCAGCTTGCAGAATGTAGCCGGTCAACAGGCTGTCCTGTTTTCACGTATGGCAGGCAGTGTGTATAGAGTTAACACCCTCCAAAGTAGCCTGACCCAGATGGACAAACGTCTGACCTTCATGTCCACAGTCATTCAAAACGAATCTCACGACCTTACAGCTTTAAATCGGACTTTATGGAGCTGGATGTCAAATTCACTGGTCCAGAATTCTGCCTCTACAGCATC
The DNA here is from genome assembly GCA_016801955.1 of Conus betulinus. Lineage (NCBI taxonomy): Eukaryota > Metazoa > Mollusca > Gastropoda > Neogastropoda > Conidae > Conus > Conus betulinus. The sequence goes on from JADBJO010001502.1 coordinate 346,124, forward strand.
TCCAACTCACTCCAGTCCTCCAGTGCCAACAGCTTCAGGGAGAGCAACATGGAATCCATCAACAGGTTCTGTAGTTCAGACGCAAACCACAATCATGCCTCAGCCCACAGGACATGGTGTGAGTACAACCATATTGAAAGGTCCCTCCGCGACAGTGTATCAACCCGTCTATCAACCTTTCTACATCTTCAGCATCAACAATTAGCAAGAGGTGGTCCAGTTCTGTCGTATCCAGCAGTCCAGTAGTCCTCTCAAAACCTGTACGAACAACGAGGCCACAGTCCCCAACAACGGGTATAACTAGCCCCCCCACCATTTTGCCTCCATCCAAATATCCTGGGTCGTCATCAACAACAACAGCAACAGCTGCTGGTATTTCAACACCACAAAAGCCGTAACATCAAGGCACAGTTCCGACACTACACAGTATGGATTGACTGTTCCAACCAGTAAACGACAGTCTGGTGCGCACACACAACACAAATTTGGCCCAAAACTACATTTCTTTCAAAGGTGACAGTGACCACAGTTCCATCAGCATCATCCCCACACGCTGCCAAGTCTTCATCTAGTGTTCCTTCACAAACTCCCAATTTTTCTCCACAGCCGTCGTCCATCCACGCTATGATGACATCCTCGAGAACCTCGCAACTACCTTCCATTGTTCCGACAGCAAGGCTGGGCTCTTCCTCACAAACCAGTCAGATCTCAACTCAGACGTCTCTGTCCCATGCCGCACAGTCCACGTCGCCAACTCCTCAGCCCCCCACCCAGTCACGTACCCCAACATACCATGTGCTGACACCAGCGCAAACATCAGGGAATTCGACACAAACGTTTGTTAAAACTGGACGAACAACTGTGACCATACCAACGCCAAGTCAGGTTCTGTACAAACCAAACAATCTGTAATAAGTGTATCAACAGTTAAAACAGGATCGTCACAAACCACACAAAGTCCTATCTTTGTGTCAACAGTTAAAACAGGATCTCCACAAACCACACAAAGTCCTATTTGTTCCAACATCTAAACCAGGATCTTCACAAACCACACACAAATCCTATCTTTGTGCCAACAGTTAAACCAGGATCGTCACAAACCATACAAACTCCTATCTTTGTGCCAACAGTTAAACCAGGATCTCCACAAACCACACAAAGTCCTATCTTTGTGCCAACAGTTAAACCAGGGTCGTCACAAACCACACAAACTCCTATCTTTGTGCCAACAGTTAAACCAGGATCTCCACAAACCACACAAAGTCCTATCTTTGTGCCAACAGTTAATCCAGGGTCGTCACAAACCACACAAAGTCCTATCTTTGTACCAACAGTTAAACCAGGATCTCCACAAACCACACAAAGTCCTATCTTTGTGCCAACACCTGGATCGTCACAAACTACACAAAGTCCTATTTTTGTGCCAACACCTAAACCAGGATCGTTACAAACCATACAAAGTCCTATCTTTGTTCCAACACCTAAACCAGGATCTCTTCACACCACACCACGTCCTATCTTTGTGCCAACAGTTAACCCAGGATCGTCACAAACTACACAAAGTCCTATCTTTGTGCCAACAGTTAACCCAGGATCGTCACAAACCACACAAAGTCCTATCTTTGTGCCAACAGTTAAAGCAGGATCTTCACAAACCACACAAAGTCCTATCTTTGTGCCAACAGTTAAACCAGGAACTTCACAAACCACTCAGTCTCCTATCTTTGTGCCAACAGTTAAACCAGGATCTCCACAAACCACACAAAGTCCTATGCTTGTGCCAACAGTTAACCCAGGAAATTCACAAACCACACAAAGTCCTACCTTTGTGCCAACAGTTAAACCAGGATCGTCACAAATCACACAAAGTCCTATCTTTGTGCCAACACCTAAACCAGAATCGTCACAAGCCCACAAAGTCCTATCTTTGTGCCAACAGTTTAACCAGGATCTTCACAAACCACACAAAGTCCTATCTTTGTGCCAACACCTAAACCAGGATCTTCAAAAAAACACACAACTCCTATCTTTGTGCCAACACCTAAACGGGATCTCCACAAACCACACAAAGTCCTATCGTTGTTCCAACACCTAAACCAGGATCTCACACAAACACACACAAAGTCCTATCTTTGTTCCAACACCTAAACCAGGATCGTCACAAGCCACACAAAGTCCTATCTTTGTGCCAACAGTTAAGCCAGGATCTTCACAAACCACACAAAGTCCTATCTTTGTGCCAACAGTTAAACCAGGATCTTCACAAACCACACAAAGTCCTATCTTTTTGCCAACACTTAAAACAGGATCGTCACAAACCACACAAAGTCATATCTCTGTACCAACAGCTAGACCAGGATCTTCACAAACCACACAGAGTCCTATCTTTGTGCCAACAATAAAACCAGGATCGTCACAAACCACACAACGTCCTATCTTTGTGCCAACACCTAAACCAGGATCTCTTCACACCACACAAAATTCTATCTTTGTGCCAACACCTAAACCAGACTCTCCACAAAACCACACAAAGTCCTATCTTTGTGCCAACAGTTAAACCAGGATTTCTTCACACCACACAAAGCCCTATCTTTGTGTCAACACCTAAACCGATATCTTTACAAACCACACAAACTCCTATCTTTGTGTCAACAGTTAAGCCAGGATCTCCACAAACCACACAAAAGTCCTATCTTTGTGCCAAAAACTAAACCAGGATCATCACAAACCACACGAACTCCTATCTTTGTGCCAACACCTAAACCAGGATCATTACAAACCACACGAACTCCTATCTTTGTGCCAACAGTTAAACCAGGAAATTCACAAACCACACAAAGTCCTATCTTTGTGCCAACACCTAAACCAGGATCTTCACAAACCACGCAAAGTCCTATCAATGTGCCAACAGCTAAACATGCATCGTCACAGACAAATCAACCTCCATTATAGTGCCAACGACTAAACCAGGATCTTTAAGTACCACGCAATCTCCAGTTGCAACAAAATCGCCAATCTTTATACAACAACACCAAACCAGGATCCTCACAGACAACAAAATCTCCAATTCTTATTCCAACTCCAAACCAGGATCTTCTCACACACAACAAAATCTTCCATTTTCATACCAACCCCTAATTCAGGGTCTTCACAAACAACAAAATCTTCCATGTTCATACTGACTCCCAAACCAGGATCTTCACAAACAACAAAATCTCCTATCTTTATACCCACCCCAAACCCGGATCTTCACAAACAACAAAATCTTTCAACTTAATACCAACTCCTAAACCAGGATCTTCACAAACAACAAAATCTCCTAACTTTATACCCACCCCAAAACCAAGATCATCACACAACCAAATCTTCAGTTTCCATACTAACACTAATTTCAGGGTCTTCTCAAACAACGAAACCTTCCAGTCTTTATACCCACACCTAAATCAGGGTCTTCACAAACTACAAAGTCTTCAGTCTTTATACCCACACCTAAATCAGAGTCATCGCGAACAACCAAATTGTCCATCTTTATACCACACACCTAAATCAGGAAATTCGCAAGCTACAAAGTCTTCAATCTTTATACCCACACCTAGATCAGGGTCTTCACAAACGACAAAGTCTTCAATCTTCATACCCACACCTAAATCAGAGTCACCGCAAACAACAAAAATTGTCAATCTTTATACCCACACCTAAATCAGGATATTCACAAACTATAAAGTCTTCAATCTTTATACCACACGCCAATCAGGGTCTTCACAAACGACAAAGTCTTCAATCTTTATACCCACACCTAAAACAGGAATTCACAAACTGCAAAGTTTTCAATTTTTATACCCCACACCTAAATCAAGGTCTTCACAAACGACAAAATCATCAATCTTCATGCCCACACCTAAATCAAGGTCTTCACAAACGACAGAATCATCAATCTTTATACCCACCACGCCGAAATCAGGGTCTTCACAAATAACGAAAACATCCATTTTCATCCCCACTCCCAAGTAAGGATGTTGCCACAGCATGCTATCTTCCATTGTTGTAGCAACTCCTAAACCTGGCTCTACGCAAACTACGAAGCATTCAGTTGTTGTGCCAACTCCAAAACAGGATCTTTGCAGTCTTTAGTCTTTGTGCGACGCCCAGATCTAGAACTTCACAACGCTACAGAATCTCGGAGCGTTGTGACACACGCCAGAGTTCACCATCAAATTAACCGTTCTTTTTTAACACTGTGTCATCATTCGTGCCACACCAGTGGCATTAACGTCCACATCGCTCATTCGCCTCCCTACGCCTCCCCCCCCCCCCCCCCCCCCCCCCCCCCCCCACACACACACACACATATGCACACACACAACAACACGCAAACTCAACATGCACGCATGCAAGCACGCATGTAGGCGCGCACGCGCGCGCGTACACACACACACGCACACACACACACAACACACACACACACACACACACACACACACAACACACACACACACACACACACACACTTACACACTTACACACACACACACACACACACACACACACACACACACACACACACACACACACAGGAATTCCAAAGCGAAAGTCAATGTGAAGTTGTCATGAGGCAAGCACCAGAGCAGACACGGCACTGCTGCCGAGTCATTCCTGTGGTGTTCAGTGGTGCCTGTTCCGATCCAACATATACAGGGCACTGCTACCGAGTCATTCCTGTGGTGTTCAGTGGTGCCTGTTCTGATCCAGCATACACAGGGCACTATCTACTAAGCCCATACTGCGACTGCATTGCGTACAGAACAAGTGGGGTAACTCTTGCTCCCGTGATGAAATGAATAGTCGCCCATAACTCCAAACGAATGCTACTAACAACACCCAATCGCGTGGCAGAAATGACAAGAGAGATCACACAGAACAAACAAGGAGACATACCCCAAAACGGATGTTCCAATCTTGCCCATATACCTGACACATCTATACAGCAACAACAACTGGAAATATGAACAAATACAAATAAACTTGTATACAGTGCTAGCATACCTTGTCGATATTGAAAAAAGAGTCAAACAACACACGGAAGGAACAGTAAAGAAATACAGGTAACCTCGGTATATTGCTCAGTCGCACAGCCAGCGAAAGTAAACGTTTCCCTCTGTATTGGAGGGCGTCACCACGTCCATCCAGCGATAGGCCTGGTCCCCTTGAACTTGTCGATAACGACGACTTCAACACGCACTCACCAAAGGCACAAACATGGAGAGGGAATTATAGTGAGGCCACTTATGAAAACAGGGTATGAAAAAAAAAAACACACAGAATTTGAGATTCTTTTCCCCCCATGTTTATCACGCAGCAATCCTGGCTCCAACATGGTAAGCATGATTGTCACAAACCTGAAAAAGGCTATAATGGCTGTGTCCGCTGCACGAATTTGTTTTGTGTTGGCATATTTCATAATTTGCCGGCGTTCCAAGACGTGAAAATCACTGTCTTCTTGAAAGATGGAAGTCTTAATTATTGTGTTTACCCCTGTTTTTATGGTCTAACCACACGCATACAGTTTTCCCAGACCAACAACTTTGTTCATTCATGAGAGAAGCAGCAGGAAAATGGGGGGAAAAATGAAGACACTAATAAAAGTACACCTTCTTAATATCATTATGATTATCATCATTAAGTAAAAATAATTATATAGCGCCTAGTCTCGGCTAGAGACGAAGTTCTAAGCGCTATACAATCTAACACTCGTTTACACAACGGGCTTGCTTACCTGGGTAGTGCCGACTGAAAGGCTGCTAGCTGGCGCTTCCTTCAGTCGTTTCCCCTGTCATCCAGTCCATATAGTTTAATATCGTTCTCTCTCAATTCCCTTAATTCCTTCATTCTTTCCATGTCTCACGCAGGGTGCAGTATCCAACGGCCAAACTGGCCTTCTCTTCCGAAAGTTGGTGATGGGGTTCTACGTGTGTGCAAGATGTTATGCGTGCGTTCACGCATGGAACCTCGGTTTATAGTCTCATTCGAAGGACTGTTTGGGAAATGGAGTCAGAACCCATGTTTACTCCGAGGAAAACACCCCCTGAACCGAAACGGCCCAGCGGAGATTCGAACCCGCAACCACAGGATCACCAAGATTACGAGTCCAGCGCATTACCACTGAGCTATTCCGGCCCCCCTTCTTGAAGGATAGTTGCATCCAAAGATCAAATCGCACGACAAGCTTGTGCCAATGTTCTTCTGGTCTTTGTCCCACCCAACAAGGGTCTCTTCACACGAATCAAAGCAAGTCATTGGCTTCACGGTCAAGCCAAGCACAGAGGCTTTTTCAGTCCCGCGCCGAACGCATTTGCTCCAAAATCTTGCATTTATGCATCTGATGTGTTTTAGTAGCGTTATACAAATAGTGTTTATATTTTTTCAGTCTTTATCGTTTATTACCTATCTTTAATACCATTGCACAATATTTGTCTGAAACAACATGATTATATCTGCGTTACTCTCTCTCTCTCTCTCTCTCTCTCTCTCTCTCTCTCTCTCTCTCTCTCTCTCTCTCTCTCTCTGTGTGTGTGTGTGTGTGTGTGTGACAAAAGAGCAACAGGTAAGACTTTCACTAAATGACTAACCTAGTTAATCCAGTTTATGTCTGGGGATGAGATGTGTGTGTGTGTGGGGGTGTGGGGGGGGGGGGGGGGGCATCCAGCAAGAGAGCCTCTAAATCCCCTCCATCCACACTCTTAAAACACCCACGTCTACACCATACCCCCCCCCCCCCAAGCTAGCCCCCCCCCCCCCCCCCCCCCCCACCTCCCTCTCTATCCCATCTACCCCAACTTTGTTGGGAAATACGTCAACTGCCTAATTACAAGGATAAACGCTTACGTATCTTTTGTTCTTTCAAGTGTCCTTTCTCTCCTAAGAATTATGTCCTCTATGAATAAAATGTCCGAGTCCGTCTCAGTCTGTCAGTCGGTCTGTCTCTGTCAGTCTATCTGTCTGTGTCTGTCTGTCTGTCTGTCTGTCTCTCTCTCTCTCTCTCTCTCTCTCTCTCTCTCTCTCTCTCTCTCTCTCTCTCTCTCTCTCTCTCAGTAATGAGTTGTCACGTCTCACATAAATTCAGTGGCATTGTCATCAGCTGGGCAATGAACGATATAACCGAATGTTTCCACACGTTGCTTCATTTGTCATCAGCTGGACAATGAACGATATAACCGAATGTTTCCACACGTTTGTACTTCTGTCATGGACTGCGTACCGTTGTATTCATCCATTTAGCGTCAATACATGCTTGATTAATGCTCTCTCTCTCTCTCTCTCTCTCTCTCTCTCTCTCTCTCTCTCTTCTCTCTCTCTCTCTCTCTCTCTCTCCTCTCTCTCTCTCTCTCTCTCTCTCTAATAAAGATTATCATCATCATCATCATCATCATCATCTCTCTCTCTCTCTCCCCTTGTATGTGCGTGTGTGTGTGTGTGTGTGTGTGTGTGTGTGTGTGTGTGTGTGTGTGTGGTGTGAAAACGTGTGGTGTGCTGCATGTGCACATATGTCTGCGTGCATGTGTTTGTTGTGTGCTGGTGTGTTTTATGATTTCCTTCACGTATTTTGTAATGTCTGCTAAAGAGGTAAGATTCACGATGTGTAGTACTATTTGACAATAGAGCATAGAACACCATTCTCTTTTATTTATTCCTCTGCATCTTTTGGATGTGAAACTTCTGCCCAAAATGTACAGGTGCCAACGCAGACAATGAGGGCCGAGTTCTTGAAACATTTTGGTGTGTGTACGTCTATTCACATAAAGTGATTTTAGACAGAGTTAGGGAAGTAGCGTGTGTATGCATGCGCGCGCGCTCACGCGCGCGCACGCGTGTATATGTGTGTGTGTGTGTGTGTGTGTGTGTGTGTGTGTGTGTGTGTGTGTGTGTGTGTGCGCGCGTGTGTGGTGTTGATGGACCGATAAGGATTTGTGACAACCAGTTAGCTATATATAGTGATTCATACAAAATTCTTACAATTAACATTTGCCCAAAGCAAGTATTAAAACATTAAGGAGTACAGGATATCTGGTATAACAAAATGTTAAGCGCTCATATCTGTCGGAACACTTGTTACAAAAAAGAGCCCACTGGACTAATCATCAAGGACTTAACAAAGAAACAAGACCTGGTAAGTTCTGGAAAATACACGTGCCATCAAGTCGCAGGCAGTCAGGATTTTCCTTTTTGAAATATGCGCAGTAGAAAAGAAGATGCTGGGTGTGAAACTTTCAACTGCTCCGCAGATGCAATTTAAATTTTTTGCGAAATTTTGTACGGAAAGCGTTTAGCTTAAGCCTGTAAAACAGGGATTCAAGTTTTCGGTTATTTTTTTTTCAAGAACGTTTACGTTGGCCGATTGATAGATAATCTTTCCAATTTTTTAGCCGCATTGCTAGAAGAAAAAAGTAGCTGACTGGGATTTTTCACAGCAGAGCAATTTGGAGTGAGGTAGATGTAATTTAGTAAGAACCAAGTTTTTGTAAGCTATTTGTTTCTTTGCTCGATCGGCCGATTACTTGCTTGATTCTTTGTTAAACCATTGACAAATCCAAAAGAAAGCGAGATCGTCTTGGAATGCCCACCAGTGATTTCATCGTTGAATCCCCTCCCCGCCCCCCTCCCACCCTGCTCCCAGTGCCAGACAGTGCTCCGTATTGACGACTGTCGGATCCACACGTCAGATTCTAAACTGCTGTCTTGGAAGGTACGTGAATGCCAGAATGTAAACAAACAGTCGATGCTTGCCTGCTGAGTTCCTGAAGGACAGTTTTTAAAACCCCCCCCCCCCCCCCCCCCCCCCCCCCCCCCCCCCCCTCCCCAACAAAACAAGCAAATAAACAAAACAGTCGTCTGTGAGTCCCTAACGCTAACTGATGACCGTAAGCCATACTCCCTTGCGGATGTAGTCTACTCATTTTTCCACAGCCGCGCGCATGGCACGTGTTGTTCATCACACCAGCTAGCGCGCGCCCTCCGCAAAATTCCCACACATAGGAATATACTGTTTACTGCTGGAAACAGGTCTCTCTCTCTCTCTCTCTCTCTCTCTCTCTCTCTCTCTCTCTCTCATAGTGACAGGATAGTGCGAACAGGATCCCGTTCCCATTGAACGCACGAAAAGTAGACGATACCATGGTATGCATTCGTTCGTCAAGTGGGGGAGAGTGTATTACTGTGTTGCATTACAGAAATGGTATTTTCTTTTAACGAACTCATTCTTGCGGTGGATTCCGTACTCGGTTCATTAATTCCAATAGACATTTGTCATTACTCAATACAAGTGCCGGAAAACACAAAAAATACTCTAATCGAGAATGCTGTGAGGATACCGCGCTGCTGTTAGCTTAGGGCGCCCACAGTCGTATGTAAACTAATGACGGCTGATACCACTGCAAGTGTGTTGTAGCTTAGTAAGGGACTGATAGCAACCTGCCTGTAAGTCCACTGGCTTTTACTCTTCCTATCCGTATTGTAGTTGTGCTGGTTTGTTTGTTGTCCAAGGTTATCAGGAATGGGTTGTGCCATTAGGTGGACTACATCCAAGTGTAATATAAAAAAAAAAAATCCTTGGAATATGTTTGTGCTTAGTATTCTTGACCCTTTGTATACTTCCACTAATTTCACCATATTGTAAGAGTACAAAACTGCTCTTTCTGTGTTTTTCTGTTGAGACTGGTGTGTGTGTGTGTGCGTGTGTGTGTGCGCGCGCGTCTGTGTGTGTGTGTGTGTGTGTGTGTGTGTGTGTGTGTGTGTGTGTGTGCACGAGGACATGCATGCAAGCATTCTTGCGTGCGTGCTTGCGTATGTGTGTGTGAGCAGGTGTGGTTGTGCATGTGTGTGTGTGTGTGTGTGTGTGTGTGTGTGTGTGTGTGTACCTGTGTAAGTTTGTGCACAGTACATGTGTGTGAGTGAGTGTATGTATATGTGTGTTTGTGTGTGTCTGTGCATGAGTGAAAATACATTTCAAATATTAATTCTGTAAATATTTCATCCAGTACCTCCTTTTCTTCAAATGTTGAAAACATTTTCAGAGTTAAACATTTGGAATGTATTTCCATCAACATTGATTCTTTGTTAAATAAAGAGAGTGAATTAGACTCTTATCACAGGAGTAAAACCCAACATAATTTTGCTTTATGACATGCTGTCAAAGTGTCCAGAAGTGATGGTAACTGGCTCCCACTCTCATTACTTGAAGATTCTGCTAGTGGGAGGGATACTTCATTAGTCTTCGTTTCAGTCTGGATTTACCAGCTTCTTCACACCAAGACAGCCTACTTTAACAATGACCTCTCTTTTGTCTTGGTCCTTGAATATTTTGTCTGTGTCATTCAGAATTTCAGTGACTTCTCCTGACTTTTCCACTGTTAATCATATTGGCACCTTCCTTGCCACTCTTGGGGACATTACAAAGAACTGAAATTCTGGTTTCTGGATTCCTTATCTTTTTGGTCTTCGATTTTTTTTTTTTTTTCATTGACGACATTAAATTTCATTGTGTCTGTATGTTTCCCCAATCATTTTGAGAACTGGTTGGTAAAATCAAATCAAAAGTCAAATCAAAAGTCACTAGACCTTGCTTTGCTTTCTTCATTGTGAGCAGTGCTCAGAGTAAAGGTTGTGTTAAGGTTTGCTCTCTGTACGGGGGCGGCACACAGTTTTCCAAGTGTGTATGCATGCTTCTTCTTTGGCGTCATCAGACCATCCATCATCAGGCATATACATGTGTAGTATGTTAAGGCTTCAGTGCATGCAAGCGACAGAGACGAATAAGAAGATCTTCAAACACTTCACAAGTATATCATTACTTTTTATTGACGGCAATCTACAAAAAAAATCCAGACAAGAATTTTATGCAAAACCTCCGGTTATTACTGTAAGAATTTAGGGTTTAATTTCCTAATCATCACATGACTCAGTATATTGCCATAACAGACATGTTACAATGATCAGAGTTAAAAACAAACTTAGGCAACAACATAGAGAGAAGGTACTCATTAACAAAGAAAACTATGTCAAATCGGAAAAGAATCTAATTTCACATTATATGCCAAGCAGCCTGTGTTATAATCTGAAGATTTCATAAAGTTCCTGGCTATGAAATAAGTTCATGTGAATAATACAAAAAAAAAAAAAAAAAAAAAAAAGAAAGAAAAACTGAATCGACAAAAGAGGCATTCACTATATAAAACTGATTAAGTCAAAGCAGCTCTGACTGACCATTTATTAGTTTCAAATAGAGGTGACTGATGGCAGAAATTGAAGCAAATCTTAAGAAGAAATGATATTATTTTTGCAAGATGATACTGACAACATGTTTTTTTTTTTTCCTGCACTCTGTTTGTCTGTATTGTCTTGCGGAAATAAAAATCATTTCTTTTTCAAATTTGATCATTAAAATTGTTCAAGGCCCAGCTAGCAACACTGGACTTCATTAGCACCGGCTGTAAGGCCAAATATCAAAACACCAAAATGTCAATTCAGAATCAACCTACACACACACACACACACACACACACACACACACACACACATTTTGAAATAAGAGAGAGAGAGACAGAGACAGAGAAAGGGGGTGGGGCAGCAGAGAGATGGACAGATGCAGTGACAGAGACAGAGAGACAGACAGACAGACAGACAGTGAGTGATGGAGACAGACAGAAGAAACCAACAAACAAAACTAAACATAGGACATACACAAGTCAAGATTTTTTACTACACTTATAAACTCTAATGATGATTCCTCTGCTTGCCATCATTATAAACTCTAATGATGATTCCTCTGCTTGCCATCAAACTTAAATTTTCACCAAAAATAAAACAAACATCAACTAAAAGTACTATTGCAATCATTATATCCTTTTCATTATTTCATTGAATGTGAGAACATGTTCCAATAATCATTTCCTTTTTCATTTGTCTTTCTTTTTTTTTTTCTTAGCTAATTCAAAGGACATATTCCATTAGTACTTTCTTAGTTTTTGCACACTAAATTGGTGATGTAATATGACACTGAAATAAATTCATGTTGGTTTGCATAGATCAGAGATGAATTACGACCTTTGTCTTGCACATGTTACATTGGCTTACCAGCTTACTCCTATTATGAGTGTGGCTTTGCTCCACAAACTCTTGGCTTTCACAGAATCAGATGTGACCATTTCCTGTAAAAGAGTGAGATCCATTCTTCTCAAATCTATAATGAAAAATGATGATGATTTTGGATTCTTGGAAGTTTTCTTCTGCACAAGCATTTTTGAGAAAATTTATCATCAAGCACAGAAAGTATGATGAAATGTGAAAACCATGTCGCAAAAACAATAGCGCAGAAGATAAGAAGCAGAGCAGAGCAGAAATGTTTTTATCCGACTACACATAAAAAATGCATACAATGTCAGATAATTGCGAAAAAAGAAATTCAGCATGCAAAAGAATTCCAACGATATGGAGCTGAATAAAATATTACAGAGAAACTTATTTACTGCACTCCACTCTTGACACTTACTTCCAGCAACTACCCACAGTCACAGCAAAGACATACAGTGAAACGCCTTTTTCTTTGCACTCCTAAGCTACCTGAAACAAACTTCTATTTCTCAGATGTTCAGTCACTCTTACTAAATTTAAGACAGGTTTACAAACCTTTCTGAAATAACAAGGTATAATAATGGCATCATCATATGTAGAATATGCTCTATATATATATCTAGGATTGTTTGCGTTTTATATGTATGACACAATGTGTATGAAGTATGAGATGAAGCATACAATTCACTTTCTTTAAATCATCATCAGAGTTATTTTGTAAAGCACACGAGTAGGTGTCTAGAATGCGTTCTGTATAAGTGTCCAATATTATCCTTAATATTCTTCATTTTTACTAGCAAGCCTCACACATATTCCAAGTCATGTTGCTTTCATAAACAGAAAAAAAAAAAAAAAAAAGCGTTTTCCCATTCCTTGGCAGTAGGCTCTTCATTGGCAGGCATCTGCCCTTTCTCACCCTAACAAACAAAACTCACACATATTCCAAGTCATGTAGCAAACAGAAAAAAGTGTTTTTTCCCATCCCTTGGCAATGGAGTCTTCATCATCATGCCAGACAGCCCTTTCATATCCACACTACCAAGCCTCAGACATCTTGCGAGTCATGTTGCCTTCAATAACAAAAAAAAAAATTTTCCCATAGACTCTTCATCATCAAGCCTGACGACCGTTTCTCATCCTAACTAACATGCCTCACACACGTTCTGACTCATGTTGCTGTCATAAACACAAGCGTGTTTCCAATTCCACGACTATAAATCCTTACTCCCTGGCCAGCCAGTCCTTTTTCTACTCTTCACTGACAAATCTCAGATCATAGCTGTGCCTTCTGCCCATGCGGTAGAAGTAGACAGATTGCTGACAGTCCCACTTAACCCCAACTTTTTCCAGTTTTCAGATTCCGTGGAACGCTCGTGACAGTCCCAACACCTGCAGTGAGCCATCCTGAAAAAAAAAAAAAAAAAAAAAAAAAAAAAAAAAACAATGAAGGTATGTGTAGAAAAAGAAATGTTTCACTCACAAAAAAAAAAAAAAAACACTCTTACGGTTGAAAGAGGAGAAACATAGTAATTTTCTTCAAAAATTAAAGGATAACATAAACATTGCACAAAGGGTGCTAAATACCCTCCGAACTCTTTCTATAACAAATCTTATTTCTTACAAAAATATATAACCAACATTCATACATCCTCAAATAATGCTTATGAACACAGGGGAGAAAATGGAGTGTCATTAAAAGCTTAGACAAATTACAGAGGAAACACTCTCTATATAAGTTTGTAAATATCTTAACAACTAACATGACTTTCACATTAACAAACATTTTTGTAAGAATTTTCTTTTAAGAAATTAACACACACACAAAAAAAAACCCTTACTACATACATGATTGTACAGGACATGTGGGAGGTACAAGCCAGAGCATCCATAATCTTACATAATGACTCTCACAAAAGGCATCAGAATCCAATCTTTAATTTCCTTTGGTTTTCTAATTTTGACCCTTTACAGTCTATTAGTTATGGTTTTGGTGTTCTAATTTTGACTCTTTACAGTTTATTAGTTTTAAGTCTTTTCTTTAAAGATAAACTAGTCAGGCCATGTGCACATAAGACCCTGTAAAATAGTGTTTACATGGAATACATGTCGATTGCAGTTCAGCCAGCGTGGGCACGCACATGCGCAGGCATACATGAGGTGCAATACCCTACTTCACCGACATCCACACTGAAATTTGACCTGCCACCCTTTGGGTTCATATTCATGTTCAAACAAGACCTTCCATAACTGGAACTCAAAATCATTTCAAAATTCTCCTGCTGTTTTCTATTTCTCAGGATTTTTTTTTTTTCTTCCAATTTTATCAGAATTTGTGGAAAGAAGAACAACGAGACAGATATTGAAAATGTTGTCTTATGATTTTTGTTTCCAACCTTTCCCTCCAAATGTATTTATGACATCAACCTAAAATAGAGGTGTTGAAGTTTCAGTGCCCAACCCCTGGTACTAAATGACAGAGCTGTTTACCGACGCCGCTTAGTAGCATCAGCTATAATCTCTCTGTCTCTCACCCTCCCCGCTTTGGCAGTTGCTTCCCAGGGAAGGATTTTTTAAATTAATAACTTAGCTATCTGTCTGTGGCTGGTGTGGCAAGCTTAGCATTTAAGAGAGCAGAGGATACTGTATCTTCCAGGGATCTTTGAAAAACCCAGGGAAAAAAATGTTTAAAAGTGGTGGAGATGGTATCGAAATATGGAATTGTAGATTCTGTGAGCATGTTGTTGCCTAACAGGAGGAGATTGCTAATACATGCTGTTTGTCTAAAATGGTGGTGCATGTTGTGATGGTTTTATAGTTGAAACCTCAAAAAAAAAAAAACACCAAACAAACAAACAAAAACAATAGTTTAATTATTCTTGGTTGCTGGGTTGTCAACTTGTAGCCATTTTCTTCCAAACAAAAGAATCTATGAAACATCCAAAACAATGTTTCTGGAAGACAAGGTGCAAGCCAAGAGAATCTACACACATACGCACTCATGCACGCACGCACACACACACACACACACACACACACACACACACACACACACACACACACACACACACACTGATACAGAGAGAGAACTATGTTTGTAAACACTGACCACCGGGAAGAAACAGTAAAGGTTTTAACCAATGTATTTATCTTATTTAGGTTTACTTCTGGGACACCTATGCCATGCGTTAGAAAAGTTAACTGGCTGACTGAAAAAGAAAATGTTTTAACAACAATTTCAGCCAGGGTGCTGTTATCCCTTCTGCTCCATTCCTTTGTAGCTCCAAATTTTGTATCTCATCAAATAATTTTCCAATTATCTTCAATATCTCTGGCCAGTCTGACTGTTTGGAATATACCCTGAAATCATTTTAATTTACCAACAAATGAACACGAACAACTGCAATATCCTATAGCTATCCCTTAAGCCATGTTTCGTATTTTCCTTTGTGTTGAAAGACTGCAGCATTTTAAAAGACATCATCACACCTTTCAAGGACTAATATTGTATTATCAGCCAGCCAAGTTCTACTTTTAAAAGAAGGCTGCCATCATTTTTTTTTGTCTGTCATACCTGAGACAGAGAGTTTTTTCTAATCTTTGCTGAAAACAACTCTACTGACAGAAGGCAGGTGAGAGGAGGAGAGGACAACTTTGCCTGACATCACGATTTACATTAATAGATTCAAACGAATGACCACCTTGACAAACACAACTTGAGTACTATCAGTTAGAATCAATATCCATTTCAGAAAGCCATGACCAAACCCAAATAAGGCACGTTAAGCGAATTCTTCTGACACAGAATCAAATCCTCTGAGTAATCTAATGCTACTGGACAGTGTCTTTTACAAGTTTTATTTCAACAATTTCTTGCATCACAGTTTTATTCTATAATGGATGCAACTTTTTATCTTTAATATAATTCACTTGAGTTGGAGAAAACCACAGCTGTAAGAGACAGTAGGAGCTTAGAGGTGAAACGGACCTAAAACATCATAGTTTCTTCTATAATGGATGCCATTTTTCTACCCTTACTAATAATTTACCAAGCCTGGAGAAAATCATGGCTGTAAGATGCACCAGGAGGTGAGATAAAAGGATATAATGCATTACCGTTTGTTCTATAATGGATGCTATATTTCTACCTTTACTATGACTCACTTGAACTGGAAGAAACCTACGGCTGCATGATGCAGCAGTGGCAGGCAGAAATGGATGTAAGATAGTGCAAGACAAATGTCTTCTGCACCTCTACAGTGACTGGGATTCAGGGGCTAGCCCAACACTCATATCTTAACACTTCTTTCATTCCACCACAACACTCCGAACATACCCGAGTTCCATAACACCAGTCCCTTCCTCGTCTGACCCGATCTCCTACTTTGAGGATGGCAGCGTATTTTGCTCCTTCCAGACACCTCCCTGTGACACACCATCACACTCCGATTTCCTGAAACTGCTCCCACACTACGCATGTCTAGTACAAATGACTGGAAAGTGTGACTCTTATCCACACAATTTGTCATGGTCTATTGTAGCACCTGCCTTCAGCATCCTACTCTCTCTCTCTCTCTCTCTCTCTCTCTCTCTCTCTCTCTCTCTCTCTCCCTCCCCCCCCCCCACACACACACACACACACACACACACACACACACACACACACACACACACACTTCTTCATCATAGCACTGATGATCACACTAAAGAACAAATGCTGACACACACACACACACACACACACACACACACACACACACACACACACACACCTGTCACAACACTGATGATCAGAGGGAAGAACTTCCGAAAATGATCTTCTTCTCTCTCTCTCTCTCTCTCTCTCTCTCTCTCTCTCTCTCTCTCTCTCTCTCTCTCTCTCTCTCTCTCTCTCTCTCTCACACACACACACACACACACACACACACACACACACACACACACACACACACACACACACACACACACACACACACACACACTCTTGTCACATCACTGATGATCAAAATATGAAACATCTGAAGATCAGCTGAGGTACAGGCTGATCTAAAATGTCTGAACACACTTTGTGTGTATACTTGAGTCACCCTATGAACAGACTGACTTCCAAAACTGTCTGGAAAACTGTGCATATAGCCAATTCAACTTAGGTACAGGCTAACCTCTAGAACCGACTGCACACCTTCTGTATGTATACCCAGTTTAACCTAGCCACAAACTGACCTCCTGAACTGTTTGAACACCTTCTTTGTGTATACTTTGATCAATCAGGGTACAAACTGATCTTGTGAACTAACTGAGCACCTCCTGTGTGTATACCCTGATCAATAAGGGTACAACTGATCTTGTGAACTAACTGAACACCTTCTGCGTGTATACCCTGACTAATCAGGGCATAGACTGACCTCCTGAACCAAATGAACACCTTCTTACTGCACATTCACTATTCTTGGTATCAATGTGATCATTTGGAGAGGTCAGGGGGGGGGGGGGGGGGGGGGGCGCAGGGGGAGGAGCTTTAGCAATTCAAAATAAAAAAAATTACGTGCACTGCATAAAATGGATCTTCTGTCTACCAGTAAGTCTCAAAAACTTATTCTGTCCTCAGATGGTAGAAGTTTCACCCTTGACCCAGGTTACCTAAGTACAGACTGACCTCCTGAACTGTTTGATTACCTTTGATGTGTATACCCAGGTCAGCCTAGGTAGAGACTGACCAAAACTGTCTGAACACCCTGTGTGTTTATGCCTTGGTCCAATTGGTACAGACTGACTTCCTTTACTGTCTAAACACCTTGTGTATGTGTCGCCAAGTCAGCCTAGGTACAGACTGACCTGAACTGTCTGAACATCTTCTGAAGGAAGTTTGACCAACACCTTCAGAAATGCATACTTCAATGGATGACTTTCAACAATGTGGTTTCCGGTCTTTCCACGCTTATATGTGCATAGCACTCTCAAGAACTCTTGAGTAGAAATCCATAAAAACTGAAAAATCTGACATCCATATTTGGAATCATCTGGGATTTGAACCATTATATCCACTCTATACCCATGTTTGGTGTCTCTAAACTGTCACAGGTCACATTCCTTCCAGTTCAAAACAACATTTCCCTGTGGTTCCGTCCATCCAATCAGTTAAACTTTTGAAAGACAGGCATACCTTTCTAGTGTTACTGTTGCCCAGGTCAGTAATCAAACAGCACCTGTGGGGCTAGTTTTGGCATGCATTGCCAGAAGGGAGCAAAATCACACCTACTGTTCAACTACGAAGAAAGAATCAGGAATACACTTTCGTTATTGTTGCTGGGTTCTGGTTGATCATTTGTTTTTGTTTGTGTCCACTGTCCATGTGCTGTCATTGGATGGATGGGCTTGTCATCAAGTTATATGTGCAAAGAGCTACAAAGGTTTGTATCTTCATCATGTCGGTCAGGCCATTCCAAAACTGTCAATGGAACTATGACTGCTGGACATGAACACTATGGGAAAATGTGATGTGCTGAGATGGAAAGGATGCTTCAAAATCAAAGACAAAACAGAAAATCTAAAAGCAAAGAAATCAGAAAATGTGGGTCTATGAAACCCAATTATCACTCGCCTATTGCTCCCGGAAGGGAAGCTACATTGAGTATTGGCGTGTGCAGCGTTGCTGGCAATTGGACGCTGGCGTTCGCAGGCAACTGATGTGTGAGCATGTGTAGGTAGTCTACATGAATGAATGATAACGTAAGTACTGGTGAATGAGACCAGTGTGCAAAGTACACAAGAAGTTGAAGGTGAGTGGCAGCCCTTTTTCATTCACGAGTAGATCTTGGCAGCATAAAAATGGTGTACGTGTATAATTGGATTGAATTAATTAGGTATAATAGCTTCTTTGAGAGAAGCCTTACTTGCTTGCTCATTGTAAAAAAAAAAATTTAAAAAAAAAAAAGCCTGCGTTGCATGCATCATATGACCATACAGTTTGGAGTATAGTTCACAATTTCAGCCTGTGTGCAGCTGTACTTTATTTCGCCTGTGTACGATATACAACTGTCATGTTCACCTGTGTGCAACACACAACTATCCTGTTCGCCTGTGTGTGATTTGGCAGTACCATTCCGCCTGTGTGCGGTACATGAGGTGTACCCCTAACTAAGCATGGCCAGTCATTCTGGGGCACAGCACCAAGAGGAGGTCACAATTATTGATAAGGAGGATAAAGTCCAGTCTTGATGCAAGCATCAGTCAAATTGGTGACAGATTTTCTAGACTGGAAGAGACTATTCACGAGCTGTTGGCCGCCAAAAACCTTGGCCAAAGACCCGGTCGCATCCCAGGCACCACGTGGCATTAAAAGAAGGCGCAATTCTCTCTCTGATGAGGAGGGAGAAGAAACTGGGTCTTGGTCTGACCGCGACGATGACAGGCGCATGAAAGGTGAACAGCCAGTTAAGAAAACTGCTAATGCCACTCTGAGCAATGAAGATTTGTTAAAGGAGATAGAACAAAACTTGGACAATAAAGAGAAAAACAGCTGACAAAGCGGCTGACTCAATGGCTGAGATCATGAATAAAAGATTTGCACAGAGGCTTTCTGAAAACAAAACTGAACGCAAGGCTTGATAAATACCAACGCCCAGACAACTGCAACAAGCTTGAAGCATCCAAAGTGAATACAGAAATCTGGAAGGATTTACCAGCCACTGTCAAACAGACTGATGTCAAGATGGCTTCAGTGCAGAGAGCCATTGTCAAAGCCACAGCGGCACAGGCACAGAGCACTCAGGCTATATTCAAAGCATATAGCAAGAAAAAGTTGACTGATGCAGACATTAAAGCTTCTGTCACTGATCAGAACGCTGATGCTCTGGCCTTGTTAGGTCATGCATGTCACGAGCTGTCAGTAAAACGCAGACAGGCCCTGCGTCCTCATCTCCCCAGACAGCTGACATGATTGTGCAGTGAGAGTGTCCCCATTACTGGTCAGCTCTTTGGAGACAATCTGACTGCTTCCATTAAGGAGGTCAAAGCGCTGGACAGACTGTCACGTGGTGCAGGCCCAAGTCGTTATCAGCCCAATTATGACAACAGACAACGCAACAGACCATGGCAGAAAGGCAACAACAAAGAAAAAATGTCCTTTTCTAGGCCAGAGGAAACAACTCTATGGCCATCAAAAGAAGTTCCAGGGGAACAGAAATGTAAGACAGTTCTACCAGAGAAAACCTAGAGTCTGTGTCACTCTTGGAAGGCCAGGTGAGACACACAGTATCACTCATCTGCTGGATGGAATGTGACAGGAGGATTTACTTTTTCAAGATGGCAGGCATACACAATATGTTTATTGTTGATAAATGGGAAAATTTGACAAAAGATCCTGAAATGTTAGAAACAGTACAAGGTGTGAGCCTTTAATTTGGTTGTGATATGGCCAAATCAGACAGGATTACACTTTCCAGCCTGAGTTAAACGCATCAGAAAAGAAAGATATTACAAGCCTATTGTGGAGGAAGGAGAAGTTAGTCCCTCCCAATAAGCATTCGTAGTAATAATCAATTTTGCTGTCCCTCCCTAAAGGAGTAAGTCTAGTGGCCATACAGCTCTGAAATTTGCCTGCAACACTGCAGCACCAATACTCAACATAACTTCTCCTTCCTCAACAATAGGCTCGTAATAATTTCAATTAAACTGCAACTTCCAAGCATAGGTCTACTTCAATTTTCTAAATAATACTTATCATCAATGTTTCCCTTCTTTACAAAGTGTGGGTCTGTCAGCCCCACAATGTGCTGAGGGAGGAAGCTGAAAGCATTGTTCATTTTACACAAGAAACAATGTAACTTATGCCAAAATCAGAATAGTTAAGGTCAGTCTCAAATTTCAGCACTTGCTAGGTAAAATGGGGCTGCTGTTGAATCTCTACAGTGAGAAAAGGGACTTGCAGGCCTGCAAACTATGGTGAAGGTTAAAGAACCCCATAGTCAGAGGCAGCATTTCACTGATGAAAACATTAGATCAGCATACATGCACAGATATGATTATGAGGCCCTAGTCATGGAAAATGCTATCACTTCCATAGTACAGAACTGGGAACACTGAAAAAAGGCTTTGAGTGGAGAAAATAATCACATCATTACAACAGGAATTTATAAACAATGACATTGTCAGAAGAAAAAAAAAGATTACTTCAATTCAACAGAACTGGGGACACAAAGGTGGACTCTATCAGGAGAAAATAATCACATCATTATAAAAGAAATGTCAACACAAAGAGAGGCTTTGTGAGAAGAAAATAATCATTTCTTTCCAACAGGACTTGGTGACACATGGAAAAGCCTTCTCAGAGAAAAAATCATCATTTTTTTTTTCCAAAAGGACTTGATGACACATAAAAAAAAACTTTCTCAGGAGAAAATAATCCTTTCAACTTGAATTAATGACACAAAGAAAGGCTATGTCAGGAGAAAATAAATCACCTGAGTACAACAGGAACTGGTGACCCAAAGAAATTTTTTTTCAGATGAAACATAATCACTCAAGGTTTAACCTTAACCATTGCCCGACTGCTTAGGGCAACTACAACACACTGTCAGGCAAATTGAAATGAAGGCCACTCTTAACATGCCCAAATGAGCAAGTAAAAATGTTGACAACCAGTTCAAGCTTGGGGGCAGGAGTAGCCCAGTGGTAGAGCGCCGGACTTGTAATCTTGGTGATCCTTGGGTTGTGGGTTCAAATCTCCATTGGGCTGTTTTGGTATAGGGGGGATTTCTCCCTCTGAGTTTACATTGGTTCTGACTCCATTTCCCATATGTCCTTTTAAATGAGACTATAAACCAAGGTTCCCTGTGTGAATCCAAGCGTAACATCTTGCACATGTAAAATCCCTTCACCAACATTCGGAAGAGAAGGCCAGTTTGGCCATTGGTATGGATGACACATTACACATAGCATGCACCTTCCCCAAGCTGAGTATGACTGCCTTGATAGCAGGATAAAAACATTCATACACACAAAAACTCCACTCCCTTTGTTGGGTAGATGGGATTAACCCTTGCCTGTCAACACAGTGAGTGTCCACAGGAGTATCAGCCTGCATGCAGAGAGAGCAGAGAGAGAGAGAGAGAGAGAGAGAGAGAGAGAGAGAGAGAGAGAGAGTTCAAGCTTGTTTGTGTTCATGTTGTTACTACAATGCCCATGCTATGGCAGCAGAAAGCTTTAAGCATAAAATGTGGCAACTGTAATAAGAAAACCTAAGACTCTCCTGCTCCGGAATGCATGACCCTGACCCTGTCATGACCTTGAACCTAAACCTGACCTGACATGACTTAACCATCATAACAGTATAAATGCTATGAAAACTTTCATTGATCAAAATGTACTTGCATGGGAGGGACAGTTGAGTTTTTCTTTCTTTTCTAATGGTAAAGGAAAGACAGTCTGACACATGAGGGCCTTCAGAAAGTTTAGAGCAGATGGCAGTTTCGAGTCTTCAAGTTTAACAAGCTCATTTGGGTAAGACAAATAGTTATGCAGCATGCCTCAGGCTACTTGTCATAGGCTACATATCCACAGTCTTACTCAAAGCCTGGCAGGACCGAGATCACACTATTTTGACTTGACATGGTTGGTCTTCTACTCCTAGCACGTGTGCCCGACCACATATATGTAAGCACAAGTGTAAGTGTGCGAGTATGCATGTGTGTGCATGTGCATGCATGCATGTAAACCTGCATGCATGGGTGACTTTAGTGAAAGTAATCTGATGAAATTAAGGCAAGTGTTGTACCCATCTAAATGATTTTTCCAGGAACTTGCCTGATACTAGTGATAGGGCAAGTGTAAAGAAAAAAAAAATACTGTTAAGCTCTGTCAGTTCATTAAACATGATGATGTAATGACACAAAAAAGGGTTTATCTAGGAGAAAATACTTTCATTGTAACAGGAAATAATGACACAAACAAAAGGGTTTATCTGAGGAAAATCAGCACTTCATTACAAGTGATCTTTGTAACTGTCTTTGTACACCATTGTTTACTCTGAATATCAATTTCAACACACACCTTCAGGTTCTGACTCATATCTGATGTTATATAACGCTTTCTGCACAAAATGTGCATAAATCATGAGAGACAGAAACAGGGTCAGGCAGAGACAAGAGTAGTAACAGTACTCACCACAACAAAGACACTTGGCATCAGCATACTTGTCCTGTCAACAGTCCACCAAAAATGTCACTGGTCACAGCAATTAATTTGCAGACAGTTCTCTCTCTCTCTCTCTCTCTCTCTCTCTCTCTCTCTCTCTCTCTCTCTCTCTCTCTCTCTCTCTCTCTCTCTCTCTCTCTCTCGGTTTTTCTACCGCTCACTCTCTCAGGTCTGTGTACATGAAATTTTCTGTTGAGTATTTCTCCCTTAAGACTGACATATTTTTTTTAGACATGCTTTTACTTTGGCATTTCTTCGCTCTCAGTGTTATCTTCACTGCAACATAGTCTTTAACAATATCATATACTAACTGAACAGTTGCAATGTCTGTACAGTTGCAATGTCTTTTGTCTTTACATTTCCCCCTTCACTTCTCCCCCCACTATCCTTCCTTCGCCCCCCCCCACCCCCCCACCCCCCAAAAAATTCCCCCCCCCCCCCCCCCCATTTCCGACACTGATTTCAGTGCATTCTGTAAAAAATTTCCTAAGCAATAACTGCTCTGAAGTTGCCATAACATGCTAATGATTTGTTTTAAGACTATTGATCCAAGGCTGCATCAAGACAGACAGATAAGAGAATAAGGGTCTGGGAATTGTCACAAGACAGACAGAGGAGAAGGTAAAGAGAAAATATAATGAGAGAGGCAATCTGCCTATTTCACTCACATGCTTCATGTATCATGTCTTATCATTGTAACTAGTTCTTTACATCTTTTGCAGTCTTACCAGAGCAGCTAGTAACAAACATGTCACAGTCTTCTCATGGTAAAAGCTTTTTGTAGTGAT
This sequence comes from Conus betulinus, assembly GCA_016801955.1. Lineage (NCBI taxonomy): Eukaryota > Metazoa > Mollusca > Gastropoda > Neogastropoda > Conidae > Conus > Conus betulinus. Next base: position 370,225 of record JADBJO010001502.1, read on the forward strand.
GTGACTGTGACAAGTTTATGCATTCAATTTTGGTACAAAGCAGCAGACTCACTGATGAAGTTTCAAGAAACCTCGCCAATTCAGTGGAATACAGTGTTAAGCCCTCTTTACTCAATCAGTAATAAATCACATTCCCTGAGATCTTCATCCTTTCTGGGGGGGTGCCTGTCAGTGAATCCAAGTTCCTGACACTGGCATGCCATCCCAGAGCTTGGTCCCTGACCCTGCAACTCCCCTCCCTCTCACACTTTTTTTCCCCTCCCTCTCACACTTGCTGTGAATGTAAAATATCATCCAACATCAAAACCCATACACATGGGGATTTTCTGTCAAACTTATTCTTTATCTGCAAATTCTGGAGAATGTTCTTTTTTCAGACTCCCTGCAAACGCATTGTAAGCGCTGGCTGTGCGGGGTAGATAACTCTAAGTGGCTTTGGCTTTTTTCTTGCAATGACATTGCTTGAGTTGAACTATTAATAGCTGACAAATTACGGTGAAAACTGTTGTTCACTGATGTGAAGATTGCAATTTCTTGACTTCTGTCAAAGTTGGTGATAGCTACAAAAACAATACACTTTTCCTCTGGCAAACTGTTTCAAAACTCTGACAACAAAGCCAGAATCATCAGGCACCACTGTGCTGTAGTTAGCAGAATCCGTCGAGACTTTTAGTTGTCCTACAGATAAGCAGGTCACAAAATCTGCTTGTTCCCCCCAATTTTTACTTGTCCTCCAGAATAAAAAAAGACAATCAATGTTACAACCGAAAGTGCAATGACAAGCCAGCAGCAAAGTTAAAAAGTGGTACGCTCTGCACACGTGAGACATCTAGACATATAGGGAATAGAGATCTTCACTTCTATGCTGAACAAAAGCAATGCCTTTATACTTAACAAAACTCACTTTTTCTCAAATGATAGCACTCTGGATTTACTCTGAGAAAAACTTAAGGTAGGGATAGGTGGGGGTTGTGTGTTTCTGAATGTGTGGGGGGAGGGGGGAGAGGGGAGGGGCAGGATTGGGCTGAGGAAGTGAGGATATGTGTAGGGAAGGTGGGAGGGGGGTTGGGATGGGAAGGGGTTGGGAGGTGAAGCTGTGAAAATGAAAAACACAAGAGGGAAGCGTAATTGGTCTGTTATTACAACTGCTTTTTAAGTCACCAGCTTTTCACCGACACAATGAAAGAGTGGTTACCCAGCAGAGAGGTAGAGAGAACATTTCCACTTGGCTATGGAAAAGCTGAAGTTTTTCCCTTGATGGCCGAAATTTTCTTTCTATGTCTTTACTGTGCAACCCATCAAAATGAATAGCTCACACTGCATTCACTGCTTCGAAGGGGTGTCTTTGTCAAGAGAAAAAGAAAGACAGTTTGAGTTCCACTGTCACAGAGTGGCTTCATTAGTAATACCTTTTGGAAGATACTTGAATCTGTCAGCTTGCCATTGGCAGTGATCACCTCCATGGTTTTCTTCACTATGTTGAGTTCAGGGCCAGGCTCCCCGTCTTTATCTTCAGTTCGTCAAGGACCACCTGGGACTCCAGAGCAGCCAGACGTGACTTCAGCTTTCCCACCATGGCCAGCAGAGAACTGTCCGTGGCAGAGGAGATCAGGCGTTGGGCAGTACTTCTGTGAGCTGACAGGTCACCTTTGAAGTCTTCTAGGTCTAATTTGGAGGATTTTCTTTCAGCCAGGAAGGCGTCTTCCCTCTGTTGAATATCCACGTTCAGTTCTTGTCGCTTGGCCTCTACTGACCTTATTAGGTCATCAAACGTGGCCTTGACTTCATCTTTCATGGCTTTGAACTTGGCCAGGCCATCTGACACTTCCATATCCAGTTGACTGATCTGAACAAGGTAAAAGAAATAATGTATTTTCATTTTCAAACTGATATAATTCATAACATTCATAAAAGCACACTGTGACTTCATCTCAGCTTCTTTCAGCCTAATACTAACAGGTCATTGTTTTTCCTAAACAGTTTTCAGCTTACTCTCAGTAAAACTAACTGGCCATAGCTGAATTTTCTTTCACACTTAGCACAGGGGTAGCTACAAAGACATTTTTTAACCAAAGCCTTCATAATGGCAGGCAAGTAAGTTCTTAAACAGTATACATAACTTTTAAAGTTTTTCCTTTTTTATATACTGAGATTGTTCATTTTGGTCTAAAGCACTTTATTACCATGGAAAAGCCATGGACATGTTGCACCATTTCCTTAAAACACTTCAAACAATTGCACCATGGCAATAAAACTTGTCACCAAATCAGTTAGCCAAATATTAATAACACACAAATACAAATAAAAGAGACACATTCCATGACTCACTTTCAGCACACACACACACACACACACACACACACACACACACACACACACACACTCACTCAGATCACCAAACAACATCCCAACAGACATGCGAACCCACTGAACCCTTTCTAAACCCACTCCACCTTTTCCATGATGGCCGTCTCCCTGTCTTCCAGTTTCTTCACTTCAGCCTTCAGCTCTTCCCTCTTCTCTTTGGCCATGTCTGAAATCCCGTTCACCTCTGAACACTTGCGATGCATTGAAGAAGCGCACAGCAGGCAAATCAGCTCTTCATGACTCGTGCAGTACAGCTCCGTTTGTTTACCGCTGTGACTGGCACAGGTGACTTGGTGGTGTGTGGCCAGCTGTTCTGCTGACAGGTCACTCAGCTTCTCCATGACATGATCTCGCGTTAAGGGAATTTTGGTGTGAATCTTTGCACAGCTACTGCAAAGTTTGATGGCACACTGCAGCAGAACACAGTGCCCTCCGCATCCTCACAACAGCTGCACACATGGCTGCCACTCAGCGTTTTCTCGCTCTCTACCATCACAGCTGTAGCAACATCAGTTGGCAAGGCATCCACCTGAGAGGCAATGTCGTCTTGACCCTGGTGGGAAGCAGGAAGGATTTGTTTTCGACACAGAGGGCAGCCAGCCTGATTGCCTCCCTTTTCAATCCAAGCCACCACACATTTGCGACAGACAAGGTGAGTGCATGGAAGCAGTTTGGGAAGAGTAAAGTCATCATGGCAGACAGGGCACTCCATAGGGCCTGGAGCTGCAGCCGCCATGTCTGAAAAAAATACATTTGGAATATGACCACAGCTCAGAATTGGAAACAAACTGCACCCCCAGTCCTCCACAACTCCACCCCTTCCCTATACACACACGCTCATTGACACACTCATACACTGTCTATCCCCCTTCCCTAAACAGTCACATGCTCACTGACACACTCATACACTCTCTATCCTCCTTCCCTATACACACACACTCATTGACACACTCATACACTATCCCCCTTCCCTATATACATACACTCATTGACACACTCATACACTATCCCCCTTCCCTATACACACACGCTCACTGACACACTCATACACTCTCTATCCCCCTTCCCTATACACACACTCATTGACACTCATACACTGTCTATCCCCCTTCCCTACACACATACTCATTGACACACTCATACACTGTCTATCCCCCTTCCCTATACACACATACTCATTGACACACTCATACTCTGTCTGTCCCCTTCCCTGTACACACATACTCATTGACACACTCATACACTGTCTATCCCCCTTCCCTACACACATACTCATTGACACACTCATACTCTGTCTGTCCCTTCCCTATACACACATACTCATTGACACACTCATACTCTGTCTGTCCCCTTCCCTATACACACATACTCATTGACACACTCATACTCTGTCTGTCCCCTTCCCTATACACACACACCCATTGACACACTCATACTCTGTCTGTCCCCTTCCCTATACACACATACTCATTGACACACTCATACTCTGTCTGTCCCCTTCCCTATACACACACACTCATTCACACACTCATACACTGTCTATCCCCCTTCCCTATACACACACGCTCATTGACACACTCATACACTGTCTATCCCCCTTCCCTACACACACACTCATTGACACACTCATACACTGCCTATCCCCCTTCCCTACACACACACACCCATTGACACACTCATACACTGTCTATCCCCTTCCCTATACACACACACTCATTGATACACTCATACACTGTCTATCCCCCTTCCCTATACACACACACACTCATTGACACACTCATACACTGTCTATCCCCCTTCCCTATACACACACACTCATTGACACACTCATACACTGTCTACCCCCTTCCTCCTCCCTTGCTCCTTCCAGCCATGTATCTGCTTATTCCCCATCTCTCCCAATGTCACTTTCCTCACTCTTCCTCCTCCATGCCCTTTCCCTCCACTCCAAACCTCACACACACACACACACACACACACACACACACACACACACACACACACACACACACGCACACACGTGTGTGCACACACACACACACACACACACACACACACACACACACACACACGCATACACACACACACACACACACACACACACACACACACACACACATACTCACACACACACACACACACACGCACACGCACATACACACATACAAACAGACAAACACACACACACACACAAACACATACACACAAACATATACAGACAGATGTGCAATTTTCAACACTGTAAAGTCATGAAAGATCTTGTGAAATGCTGCAAAACTCTGCAAAGCTTTCACTTGAGAAAAATGATGACTGTTCGTGTTTAGTTGAGCATAATCATTGACTGAAGAAGATTATCATTATTCCACCAACAAACTCCTCATGCAGTTATTAAGACTAAATTTGCAACATTTGGTAAGGGAATAAGGGAGGGAATTAGTTCAATTACGATGAACATCAGAAACAGTTGGGGAGAAAGAGAGAGCGGGAGTGGGGAGTTACACAATCTGAGGATGGGGGATGGGTCGGGGTGGAGGTGAAGGGGCAAGGGAGAATGTGGAAGTGGCAGAGGGATGACAAGTGAGTTATACATTGCAGAAAAAATGACAGGATGATCAATCCATTCAGAAAACCAAGACTTATCCCTAGTCAGTCTCAGCACTTTCAGAATACATGAAATAGGTTTGGAATAGGTTGGTCAAGTTGAAGAGGATCCCATCAACAGTTAATGAACATTATATGTATAGCCACACTGCCTCAACAACAATAACAACAACAACAATAATGATAACAACAAATCAACTACCCATCTTGGAAATGATTATAAAACATGAAAGTGACAATAATAAAACATGAAGCATAGACAATCAGGGCTTAATTTTACCATACACACCCACATCCACACCCATCCACACACATACAGACACACAGACAGACAGACAGACAGACACACACACACACACACACACACACATGCATGCATGCAAACACGCACACACACACACACACACACACACACACACACACACACACACACACACACACACACACACACACACACACACATTCACATTATTCCCACAATTCTCTTAACATGACTTGACTAACTGGAGTCATTACAAGTCATTTAAAGATAAAGTGACCATATATGCTTAAAACTGAAAAAGTACAAATGGTTACATCCCATATTTTGTCAAAGAAAAACAGCAAAAGTACTCACACCCTATGTTGTCATTGACTAAAATGTCACTCAAAGCAAGACAAAGGTGATTAATCAGTGGGCTTTGAGTTCATCCACTTCAATGGAATTAACTTGTACAGTGTAGATCATCAATCAATTCAACGTGACACAGAAATGAACAACCCCAGAAATACAGAAAATTTAATTAAGCCCATTATAAAGCTTAAAAAATATAGAAATTAAAAAGCATACTTTACTACACTTAAGTATCAGTTCTCAGGAGGAAATTCTCAGTTTCACAGATACTGATGTGGACATGAACTGTTGAGCAGGACCAGAATCAGATGACTGTATCACTGACAAGCTCAACAGATTCTAGTAATCATACACACAGCTGTATAGAATTTCAAACAGTTTCTACTGAGAGGAGACAGGGGGTGGGTGGGTGGGTGGGGGGGGGGGTCAGAGGACGGAGTGTGTGTTGGGGGGGAGGGGGTGGGGAGAGGGGGGTAGCAGAAACATGAACCAACTGCAACTGCACCCCTTTTTTCATTTTTTTTAAGTGACCTCCTTTCTCCACCTGGCACAACAATGTAATCAACAACAATGATGAACAAAGTCACTGTGATGACTGCCAGGTTCAAGAAAAACATACACACTTAAAATCATCATGTTTGAATCTCATACGGTCTTCATCTTTATACAAACTTAAAATCATCATGTCTGAATCTGATATGGTCTTCATCTTTATACAAACTGTATGTAAATCATCATGTTTGAATCTGATATGATCTTCATCTTTATCCACATCCACTCTAAGATGAAATGTGGCTGTGTTTATAGTTCTGCTAAAAGCAGTCGTATACTCACAAAGTTCACCAGTCTTGAAGCTCATATTTCTAGCTGATTAATAAAAAAAAAAAGACAAAGACATCTTCATCCACCTGACGCTTGCCACTTGCCACAAACATGTTGGTTTATTCTGCCGCTTTGTAGGTTTTCATTTAGAAAAATAAACAACTGGTAAGAAAAAGACCTACAACACACTGTTTAAAACAAGTTGTGCTGTATGTGGGGTTTAGCAGACTGCTATTTAAGCTGTTCACGACCTGAAAGTCTGGCTGATCCCTTGGCAAAATCCTATTTTAGAAGCTGCCAACCATTTTTTTAGTTATCTGTACTGAAAATTCTACATTAACAATACAGGGAATCTGGAACCTTCTTTTCCATTCATTATCAATTGTCTTACTGAGAAGTCTGCTGCTCTGGGCTGCACACAATGCAACAGCAATGCATTCTAATCCTTGATGGTGGCTGGGAAAAGAGAAGCATGCCAACACTGGCTACATCATTGGATCTGCTGCTGTTGATGGCAATTACACCTTGATTGCTGGGTGGATATGGTTGTGTTACGCTTGCTCATGGCTGTTTGTCCATTTATGATTTCATGTAGTATGGTCCACTTTGCTACTTTCCTTCACTGTTAAATGGATGGCCTTCCAATCAAAGCTGACACTTTTTGAGGTGTTTAGATACCAATCAATCTTCTTTGCGTGGCTTCAGGCTTGTTAAAGATGTGCTGGATATGAGGGTCCCATATTGTGCAGGCATAATCTAGTACGAGACAGGCAAGAGATTTGCAAGCAACATCCTTCAGGTGACCAGCGCTGATCTTTAAACTGATATACGGAAAAACAATGAAGGAAGGAGACAGGAGGAGGTAAGTTAGCTCTAAAATAGGACTTAACCAACCCCAGTATGTCCTAGCACAGCTTGCTCAAATCCTTGGCTTGGTGGAGGATGGGAGAAGACTGGTGTCTTCATCTGAAAGCTGTCTAGTGTGTGCACCATGGAAAAAAAAGCTTGCTTCCTCCATAGAGTGACCATCCTCACCTGTACGGGAAGTCTACACAAAACCTTGACACAAAAGTGTTGAAAGTCTTGGCCTTCACAGCTTGTTGGGGCTGAGTTCCATTCTTTGACTGTGTGTGGCAAGAAACTGGCCTGTCTGAACTGAGTTCTACCATTGATCTGGACCAGTTGAAATTGGTGCAGCACTGGCGTTGTGAAACAGGTGTATGTTTTACATCAAGGCTCTTCATGCTCAGTTGGTTGGCGGGAAACCTACCTGCCAACAAAGTGAGCATGAAGAGTCTCGACGTAAAACATACACCTGTATCACGACGCCAGTGCTGCACCCATCCTGGATGAGAACTTTCCGAATCTAGTAAGTGGCCTGACTCTACCGAGCTCTGCAATGATCTTCAGCCTGTTCCATTAGCTTCAGAGCAGCCATTTAACTTTGGAAAAATGAAAATGGGCCAAACAAATGTTATCCTGGATTTTCTCGCATGATAGCCACGATTTCATTCACACAACTTTCATACTTCGACGTTTTCTCAACTTAAATTCCTTTTCAGTTGCGAACCGAAAGTAGGTTTTCATCGAATGAGGAAGTTGAAATGATAAAAAATCATTTCAGAAATATCAACACATTCAGGAACAAACTGTACCTCCCTAGATTAAATAATTAGTGTGAGTTGGAGTTGTTAGAGCGATTAAAACTGTCGTCAACACTGCGTTATATTCTTTACTGGATGAAAGAAAGTAGAAAAATCTCACCTGGAAGTTTCCGGCTTCTCGTCCACTGTCGAATGTCAATAATTATTTTGAGTGTCCTCCCTTGGCTCAAACATATATATCCCGAATTTCGATTGCTTCTTTCACGGTCAGTTATAATTTTCTCACTGATTCTCTCTCTCTCTCTCTCTCTCTCTCTCTCTCTCTCTCTCTCATTTATTTGCTGCATTCATCACTCCAAACCAGTAGGACCTGTTAATAAAAAAAAAAAAAGGATAGAAAAATATCTGCAGGAAAGAGCTCTTCTTGTAGGTAGACATATCAGAGTGGTGTAAACTCATGATCATACACCAAGCAAAAACTACATATGTAATTATACCTACCCGCTAGAAACAGTTACTATGCTCCTCTTCTACAAAGTCTATAATTTGAACCGTATTTCCATTGAACAGGTGAATGACCATTGTTTTAGGTGTAACAGTTGCTGACGGATTAAGAAGGCAGTCTCATGTCAACAATCTTTGCAAAATCATCTCCGAAACATGTTTCCTCCAGTGCCAACTTCGGCCCTATGCCAGTAGCACTGCTGTACTTAATTTTTTTTTTTCCTGCGACATGCATACACTGTCAGATATCATTTATTTTTCAACAGTATGGGATCAGTGTAGTGCTGTCCTCAAGAAAAAGTATCTGTATAGACAGGCAGTAGAACTACTTCTTTCAGTATTACATTTGCGAAACAATGCATCATTTATGTGTAAAATTTCAACAAACAGGCATACGCCATGTTACAACAATGTTCTCTTTCCAAAACTGACCAGCAGTTCTGGTTTGCCGTAACTTCAACCTTACGCATTGATCAATACAAAACAAAGCGAAGTAACTGGACCATATGTCTGGAGCTCACTCCCAGGCACAAAATACGAATTCTAGAAACATGATTTTTTTTTTTTTTTAAATCGACGCAAACATTTAAGTGTCTCACAATTATTTCACTCTTTTTTTTTTTTTATTTAAAAAAAAAACAAAAAAAACCTACATTCCAACTTGTCGGTAATTTGAACACACTGTCCGTCTGAAAAATTGTACTGGTACCTCTCCCTTTAACCTTTCACTCCAATCCCCAGCTCTCTCTCTCTCTCTCTCTCTCTCTCTCTCTCTCTCTCTCTCTCTCTCTCTCTCTCTCATAACTTTTTTTTCCGCCTTGCTTGACTGCTCAACACTTCATATAAGACCAGCAAGTAACGAGTCTAATAATCAGTGTTTGAACTGATTTGAATTCCCATGTATCTGTGGGTGGAAATTCTCCACTGAGCGCAGCATGAAGAGATCACAGAATGAAAAAGGGAGGCACAAACAACGATAAATGAACAGCAGTGCACCTCGCAAGAATATGAGAATCAGAAAAACTAAGGCCATGATTCAAACTAACGTGCCAAGGACATCCATGCTGATTATCCAGACGAGGGGTTTGTATAGGCTGTCATTACCAAATGCCTGAGATCCGATATACCACCTGCCAGTGCAAAAGTGGAATGGGAAAAATCAGATGAACGAAAAGTCTGAAAACTAGACGCACTGGTGGGAGGGATCACACTGGAACGCGAACTATAACCGCAGTTGGAGACGTTGTGTATGCACGCAGCCTGTATTTATGCCTTTGGAGTGAAATGACCAAAATTAAAGATGCTTGACTTACGCAAAAATCCAGATGCCTGGATAACACCTGCCTCAGAAGCTGAGACGAATGGGTTGGATAGGCTCTGGGAACACCCGAACACACAAACTTTGCTTCTTTAGAGACCCCTTCCAGTTCGCCAGGAACTTCGAGCAGCCAAAACCTGAGACAGTTACAGTGGACAAAGAACCTCTTGTGCGTCATCTCATGAAAACATATTTCGACCTTCAGAGAAGAGTACCACCCGGAATCCAGGGCTTGGCGCAGTTTGCAGTGCCAGAGAAAAGGTTCAGTGACAAGCCATCAATACTGGAAGATAAAACAGTGATGAAAGCCAGAGCCATTTTGGCCTGCATCTGTTGAAATATCCTATCGGCTGTGTAAGAAATATCCTAGTGTCTTAATGACTTCACAAGATGATATAATCAGCATGGAGGAACTTGAAGATCAGAGACCAATGAATGGTAGCTTATGGAGTATACAATCCCAAAGAGCAAAATCCGAGCGAGCGACCGATATCACTTCTGAATGTCGAGGGACAAATGTCTCTTCTGTCATTGGAGCCAGACTGACTTAACACCTGAAGAGAATGTGTACCTGGATTTGTCAGTCCAGAAAAGGAGGCATCCTAGGAATTACCGTAGAACACGCCACTATGATCTGGGAGGCAATCAAAAGATCTAAGACACAGAAACGGGGCATCTAAGTGGTGTGGCTCAATCTGGCAAATGCATGCGGTAGGCCTACAGTTCCACACAAAATCATTCAGTTGGCCCTCGAGATGTATTATGTTCCGAAGAATGTAATGGAAACGTTGAGTAAGAACGTCCGTGACTTCTCAATGAGATGATTTACAAAAGAATACACAATGAATTGGATCAATCTGGAAATTGGTGTAGCAATGGGTTGTGTAGCGTCTCTAAGTAATGTTCGAATTGGTTGATACGGCAAACATCTTAAAAGCTAACATGAGCTGTTCAAGTTTACCAGACCTCGGAAATGGATACTTCATGCCCCCTCTAAATGCCTTCATGACCGACACAACAATGCTTCCCTCAAAGGAAGATGAGACACAAAAATACTGAAGAAGTAAGGCAAGTTAGTTGCTTCATATAGGACGAATTTCAAGCCAAAGAAACAATAAAGTCTCTCCCTGCAGAATCGCTAAAACAGTCACACAGCCTTGGAAGGTGCTTCTTGAAAGACGCAAAGACAGGAAAGAAAGCCAAGCAAAAGGTAGAAGAAAGCTCACAGATGACAGAGCAGTGTGGGCCTCCTGATAAATACAAGGTCAGGGTCTGCAGTTCATGCTGATTCTGAATCTTCTCTGGCCTCTAGTGATGTATTATAGGATATGAGCGCTCGCACAGTGGAATCAATGGAGGCTAAACCCAACAAATACACAAGGAAATGGCTTCGTATCCTACGTGGTGTCAATGATGTTCTTTACTGCCGTCAAGCACGTACAGCTGAAGCTTCCTCTAAAATCCATTCGCGAGGAGTATGAAGAGGGTACATCAAGGTTATTAACCATGGGTTGAGGACCACGAACACAGCGCTGTGAGATCTGTCCAGCCCAAGCTAAAGACTGGCAGAAAATGGAATGTTGGGGAGGCAGTGGACGTGGCAAAGGAACACATCAAGATCACGGGAAACAACCGATCACACAGACCAACAGACAGGGGCTTACGTCGACAGCAATGAAGCGATGGTCAAAGACAACAGGGAAAGCCAAGAGAAACATGGCAACAGAGGAGGTGAAGAAAGAAGAGGAAGGCAGGAGCATCCATAAGGCAGTCCAGCAAGGTCAACGAGGGCAATGGAAGATGTGGGAAACGCACTCCAAAGAAGTGTCAGGTGGAATGACACATGGCACAAGGCACCTCTGACAGTCAGCTTCATCCTCAGGTCTGTATATGATGTCCTGCCCCCGAGTTTAAACCTGGTAAAATGGGAGAAATTACGTGACCCTACGTGTGTCCAATCTGTCATGGCAAACAAACAGTGGAACATGTCCTATGTTCATACAAGGCAGTGTTAACCAAAGGAAGGTGCAGACTGAGGCGCAACCAAACGCTTCAGTAGATCACACATGCTGTTACCGCTGCTGGAGGATCCACCACGCCACCAGAAGCTCCAGCACGACAGGAGACCACAGACCATGGTCTGGAGCAGCTGTGACATGAACAGCATGGAAGCGGGTTCGGCTGGATGGACTGGCTGGCTGAAAACGCACAGCAGACCTTCCAGAATGGGAACACCGTCCACATCATCAGGAAGACAGGAAACGTGGCATGGGACCGGCTATTGCTCTCTACGCAGGTCCATCAAAACAAAATGATGCTTCTGATCGAACTCACTCTGCCATACGAAAGCAGAATGAAGGAAACTAACATCTACAACATTATATGATCTCTCTCTCCCTCTCTCCTCCTTCACCTGTCTGTCTGTCAGTCTGTCTGTCAGTTTCTCTCTCTCTCTCTCTCTCTCTCTCTCTCTCTCTCTCTCTCTCTCTCTCTCTCTCTCTCTCTCGGTTTATTAGTCTCTCTCTCTCTCTCTCTTCTCTCTCTCTCTCTCTCTCTCTCTCTCTCTCTTTCTGTCTCTCACACACACACACACACACACACACACACACACACACACACACACACACACACACACACACACACACACTTCTTCCCCCCCCTACTTCTTTCTCTCTCCCTGTCAGTTTCTGTCCACGTCAGGACTGTCCGGCGTGTGGGCAGCTCCATGGTGAGGGCATTGTGTGTCCAGTGTTGACTCACATGAAGAACTCAGGGCTTGACATACACCAGCCTTTCCCCTGGCACAGTGGACTGTACGGCTCGCATGCTGAAATCTTCTCTCTCTCTGTGCCTTGGGAGATCGCTATGTGCGCACGTGTGTGTGTATGTGTGTGTGTGTGTGTGTGTGTGTGTGTGTGTGTGTGTGTGTGTGTGTGTGTGTGTGTGTGTGTGTGTGTTAGAGAGAGAGAGAGAGAGAGAGAGAGAGAACGAACGAACAAATGAACGAACTGATTTAATGAATAGGCCATTTGCCCATGTCATAACAGGGACGGGTGGGGTAAGGGAAGTCATCCAAAACTCATAGATATGTCTATCAGTACAATCAGCTTTAGAGAAGTACAAGCAAAAAAGACAAAAGTTGCACGCATGTGCACAATCAGCGCGCTCGTTATACACATACATGCCCATGCGCGTGCACACACACACACACACACACACACACACACACACACACACACACACACACACACACACACACACACAAACACACACACACTCACACACACACTCTCTCTCTCTCTCTCTCCCCCTCTCTCTCTCTTTACAGAGAGAGAGAGAGAGAGAGAGAGAGAGAGAGAGTATGTCCTTTTTCTTTCTTTCTTTGTTTGGACTTGATTCACATAGTCATGTTTGTTGTTTCAATGTTTTTGTTTTTCTTTAAGTTCATCTATGCGTCAATGTTGATGGAAAAGCAACACATTCTTTTTTATGTAGACTTGATGACACGTATATTTGAACATGCTTACTTAACTGCTAGTCAGACTTAGCGGGGCAAGGGCCAGATATTGCTTATCTGTTACCCTTGGAAATGAAAAATCAATCAATCGGTCCCTTTTCTCTGTCAGGCCTCTCTCTCTCTCTGTGTCTGTCTCTCATGCTCTCTCTCTCTCTACCCCCCCCCCCCCCCCCCCCCCCCCCCCCCCCCCCCCCCCCCCCCGAATACTGTGCAGTAATATGTGCATGTCATTTGAGCCTTGGTGTATGCCACAAGAGTGGAAGAGGGGATGGCTGTGGTGCAGGTTTGATGTACATATTCATTCCCATCCAGCTGAAAAGTCGAGGGGGGGGGGGGGGGGGGGGGGGGGGGGGTAGTAGAAAAGGGGAAGGAGGGCTCAGGACTCCCCTCTTCTCAAGTCTAATAACACATGATTCCAGGCTGACGTGACTTTTTACTTGAGAAAGGCATTCAGCACAGTTCCTCATACAAAACTCCTCGACAAAATGCAGCACTATGGTATCTGGGAACCAGTCCTAAAAATATAGACAAAACTTTCTGACATGGGGAACCATGAAGCTGGTTCCGTGGAGGATGAGTCATCCCAATAAAAGGCAAATCTGATGTCCCCCAACGCACAGCACAAGGCCCTTTGCTTTTTCTCTGCCATATCAACGAACTGCCAGATTCATCAACATCAACAGTAGGTCTCTTTGCAGATGACTGCCTGCTCTATTGGGAAATATATACTTCTTTCAAGACCACATTTCACTTCAGGAGGACCTGACAGATTGGAGGTATGATTCAAGAACCGGACATGTGATTCAATGCACAAAAACGCCATGGCATTGTGACAAAGAACAGGTCTACCTATTTTGACAAACTGTGCGGGCAAATCCTTACGCGGAGCGTCTTCCCAGGAATTACGCTATCATCAGACCTGAAATAGACTCACATCACCAACCTTGGCAAAAAGGCCTGAGCTACTCGTGGTTTCCTGAGGAGGAACCTCGGCAACAGCACTCAGGAGTGTCGTCCACCCTGGAATCAGAACTGGCTCCATCCTGTGGGACCCATATCTGAAGAAGGAGAAGAATCGGTTAGAGTGATGCAGCAGCAAGCAGCTCACTCATCAAACCAGATTATGTATGTAGAGAGGCGAGTGCATGTATGGCATGCTCTGACGTCCTCTATTAAAAGACCACAAGCAGCAGTTGTGACTCACTGCCGATTTCAAAACACTCCCTGCCTCTCTTCAAATTCCTTTTTCCATGAGTTGACACACACAACAATGTCTTCCTGCCTCTCTTCACATTCCTTGTGTGGTTAAACTGAGAGACTGCATGTAGAAAAATCCAGCATACCACCTTCGCTGACCATGTAACCTTGAAAACTGTAGCTTGGCATCAACACCAGTGGATGCGTGGTGCCGTACAGCTTAACAGAGCAGTTGGCTTATAACTGCTCTTTCTCCACCCCCCCCCCCCCCCCCCACCCCCCCGCTACACTTATGTAGGTTTGTATCAGCCATGAAATAAGTGCTATTTCGAACCGTCACATTTCTGTCCCTTGTTTCGTACACTTTTCTAAGTCGGATATGATGGTAAATTTCACCATCCTCTTCTGGCCAGTCTGGAGTCTGACTAAAGGAGTCTGATCATGTTACATTAGGGATGTGGCAATAGGGGGGGAAGTGTCCTGCTGGCTAATTTGCCTTGTGATGTACATGAAAAGGCTCTGTAGGCTCAGTCACTGGCTGTGCCTGTATCAGCTCTGTCTTTCCCTCTCTTGTAGCCAGTTCACGGTATTTGTTTTATCAGTAGTTACTTTGTACTAATTTCTATTGGCAATCATTTTTGCATAAAGATGTGTTGTGCTTCGAAGTACACGACGCGTGTTGGCACTGAGTGTGTTGGACTGATTTGATATTGAAGCAACTCTGTCACAGAAGACTTTCCATTAGCTGGCCTACAACTCTGTATGTACAAGTTTTCAAGAGACAAGAGCTATTCCTCGCTACATTTAGTGTTGCTACGCTGTGCTTGGCAGTCATCAATACGGCAACTGTGTGCTGCTGCTGATGAGATATAGTGGCTCCATAAATGGAGATTGTCTTGATGAAAGCACAGTTCCTGTGGAGGAAAATGTCTCAAGATGATAACAAATGTAGACATGCACTGTAACATGACAGTATGTTGAATGCTGAAAAGTTTGAGTATTTCCTTTATGGTGACGACAGTTTCTCTGTACTTTTCGTTTCTTTCATATAACATGTAATTAGATAATGCTGTGTGGGAGTGATTCACTATATGAAATACCACATGTTTAACTGACTGTCATGCTGAAGAAGATGATTTTCATGGCAGGATACTGTCTCGTGTGATGCTGCTACTAAGTGTGTGTGGTTAGTCCTAATGATTAATGCTTGTGTCTCATTATGACGTGTTCCAAAGTAAAGTGTGAGACTACAGCAGGAGAATTGTTGGACAGATGTGGAATGAGCAGCAGCACACCACTGCTGCACACCACCAGCAACACCAACTGCAACATCACCTGCAACACCACCTGCAACACCACCTGCTATTCCCCCTCCTCTCACGTTCACAGGAAGAAATCTGAAGGAAGGCAGGGAGACGTCTGTTTGTGTCAGCATGGATCATGGGAAGTGTGAAGAGAGGTAGGGGGACGTAGCTGTGTGTCTGTGACAGCTTGGGGTATAGGGATCTGAAGAGAGGTAGGGGGACGTAGCTGTGTGTCTGTGACAGCTCGGGGTATAGGAATGTGAAGAGAGGCAGGGGGACATAGCTGTGTCTGTGACAGCTCGGGGTATAGGAATCTGAAGGGAGGTAGGGATGCTTTGCTGTGTGCTTGTGTTAGCTCATGGTATGGACATGTGAACAGACAGGGAGATGTTGTGTTCCTATGTCAGCACATGCTACATGTTGTCACAGGAGAAATGAAGTAACCTACACATGTTGTTACAGGAGAAATGAAGTATGCTACATGTTGTCACAGGAGAAATGAAGTAACCTACATGTTGTTACAGGAGAAATGAAGTATGCTACATGTTGTCACAGGAGAAATGAAGTAACCTACATGTTGTTACAGGAGAAATTAAGTATGCTACATGTTGTCACAGGAGAAATGAAAGTAACCTACATGTTGTAACAGAAGAAATGAATAAAACTCTCTATATAATCTCAAGGGAAATTAAATCTGCTATATGACATTGCATGAGAAATTGAATATGCTGTATCATGTCACAAGATAAATGAAGTATGCTCCATGTCATTCACAGGAGAAATGAAATATAGAGTCAAAGCTGCTTTTAGCATATCGCTGGGGACATTCAAAATGGCTTCTTTATATCTGGCTTTCATTACAACCGATGCACTGGTTATAACAAATTTATTTCTGGATTATCTGTTATATCTGGCGTGGCATGTTTTCTCTCTCTATCTATCTATCTCTCTCTCTCTCCCTCACACACACACACACACACACACACACACACACACACACACACACACACACACACACATTTGATTTTAACCAGTGTGATCACCTGCTGAGGACCCCCAAACCATCTTGTTATAAGCGGCATTTCATTCCATCCAAGTATTTTCAGTCTTATAGATTATTTGCCAGGACCAACCTTTTTGCTTCATTATATCTGGCAGTCATTACATCTGAAGTATGTTCCCTGCCATACGGGAGAAATAAAGTTTGCTACATGATATCTCCATGTTGTCTTAGAAAAAATCAGGTATGCTCCATCTCATCACAGGAGGAATGAACTATCCTCTATGCGCCCGAGGAGACATGATGTATGCTACATAACATCACATGAGAAATGTGGCAGGTTCCATATTGTTGCAGGAGACATGAAGTATTCTCCATGACATCACAGGAAACATGAAGTATTCTCCATGACATCACAGGACACATGAAGTATTCTCCATGACATCACAGGAAAGATGAAGTAATCTCCATGACATCACAGGAGACATGAAGTAATCTCCATGACATCACAGGAGACATGAAGTATTCTCCATGACATCACAGGAGACATGAAGTATTCTCCATGACATCACAGGAGACATGAAGTATTCTCCATGACATCACAGGAGTCATGAAGTATTCTCCATGACATCACAGGAGGCATGAAGTATTCTCCATGACATCACAGGAGACATGAAGTATTCTCCATGACATCACAGGAGTCATGAAGTATTCTCCATGACATCACAGGAGACAAAGTATTCTCCATGACATCACAGGAGACATGAAGTATTCTCCATGACATCACAGGAGACATAAAGTATTCTCCATGACATCACAGGAGACATGAAGTATTCTCCAGGACATCACAGGAGACAAAGTATTCTCCATGACATCACAGGAGACATGAAGTATTCTCCATGACATCACAGAAGACATGAAATATTCTCCATGACATCACAGGAGACATGAAGTATTCTCCATGACATCACAAGAGACATGAAATCTATTATATGTAACTACTGTCACAGGAGAAAAACAAAAATACATACATAATACAACAGGAGAAATGAATCAGTTTAAATTATGGTTTATTTTGGCTTTGACTGTACTGGGTGAAGAGTGCTGTCCCTTTCATTCTCCAGCAAATTGGCAATAATCTTACATCCAGCTTGTGGGAAACAATCTATGCTGACCAGTGCTATTCAATGTGAGAATTGTGTTGTTACAACTCATGCACCCACCCACTCTTGTCCTCAGTGCCACCCCCAACCACACACACAAAGCTGTTTGGTGAGAAATATTTTGATATCAAACACACACACACACACACACACACACACACACACACACACACACACACACACACTCACACACACTCAGATCAGAATGTAAAGTATTTTTTATTCCAGATGCTTTAGGTCTTCTTTAAGCACACACACACACACACGCACACACACACTAGAATTGGCATGAATATATTGTCTAGTTGTGGACCCACACAGTGAGGAAAGAGACAAAGGAGAAATCCTGTAGACACTCTACCTCTAACACCGCTTCCATAAGATGTCAGCTACAAGCACCAGCAAGCGACTTCACAGGTTAGTAGTTTTTTAAGTTTAATAATCACGATAAAGCCTACATCTGTGTGTTCTCCCTCCCCCCCCCTCTCTTTCTCTCCTCTCTTTTGTTATTCCTCCCTTCCCTTCTGTCCTTGTTCACACACTTCTGGTGTTATCCTTGCACTCTTCTTTTCATATTTCGTTTCAAGGATGGTTCCCAGGAGATGTCTGGGCCTTTCTCTCTTTTTCCTTTTTTTTTTTTTGGTTGTTGTTACATACAGTGTTAAAGCGTTACAGCAAGCCCTAGTACAAAAATAATCTCTGCCATGCTGTCTCAAACCTCAAAACATTCAAGTCAGCAAGAGAATGTCTTTTTCTTTTTTTTTTTTTTTGTTGTTGTTACATACAGTGTTAAAGTAGTACTACACCAAACCCTAGTTCAAAAATATCTGACGCACTGTTTTGAACGTCAAAACATTCAAGTCAGCAAGAGAATGTCCACAAGTAGCAATACAACATACAGACTGCATGGTGAGTGAGAGTTGGAGAAAAAAAGACTGCCATCACAAAAAAAAAAAAAAAAAAAAAAAATTAGAAAGAAAGAAACAAATGGTGAAGGTGGGGGTGGTGGAGGGATAAAAAAAAAAATTATGCTAAATCCTAGTCACTCCCTCACAAAAAAAGCCTTTTCAGGTCTGTCAAATTCTTACAGGGACAAAAGAAGTCACATCATAAACAGGTCAGATAAGCGACAAAAAAACAAAAAACAAAAAAATCATGAAAAAGAAAGAAACAATAAAAGCAGTTAATGACAGGGTACCTAACTACTGACATCTTATGTCAATTTCAATTAGGCTGTGCAGACAGCATCAAGCAATCACATTAATCATTTTGTAATCGTAAAAACTTTATGAAAAATATACAAACGTCTTCAAAAAATACACAGAAAATCCACATGGGGGCAAACATACACAGCAGAATGGACATACATCCTCTTTGGACACCGTATGTAAATTGTCACTACCTAACTGCCTGATTACATAAAAAAAAGCTGGGATGTCATAAACTGCTATAGTACACAAAAAAAGGTTTCCAGGACAAAGACAGGGGAATGGTGCACACATTTCAAACACACACACACTGGGGATCCCCAAACCATCTTGTTATGAACAGTATTTCGTTACATCTGACTTTGTTACATCCAATGTATTTTTTGTCTTGTAAAGAGGTATATTTTACCAGGACCAACTATTTTGCTTCGTTATATCTGGCATCCAGCTTGTCAGAAACAATATATGCTGACAAGTGCTATTCAATGTGAGAATTGTGCTGGACTGATTCACGCACCTGCCTACTCTTGTCCTAGTGCCACTCCCAACCACACACACAAAACTATTTGGTGAGAAAATATTTTGATATGACACACGCACGCACACATGCACACATGAAAATGACATGAAAAAATCTGTTCTAGTTGTGGACTCACACAGTGAGGAAAGAGACAAAGAGAAATCCTGAACACACTCTGCCTCTAACAGCGCATCCATAAGAAGTCAGCTACAAGCACCAGCAAGCGACAGCTGTTCTGCTCAGTAATGATGATGCTAAAGCCCAGCCACCCACAAAGAGCCTTTTCAGGTCTGTCAAATTCATACAAGGAGAATAGAAGTCACATCATAAACATCTCAGATAACTGACAAAAACAAAAGCAAAACAAAACAAAACAAAATTTCATGGAAAAGAAACAAACAATAAAAGCAGTTAACGATAGGGTACCTGAACTAATGACATCTTATGTCAATTTTGATTAGGATGTGCTGACAGCATCAAGCATTCGGATTAATTTTTGGTAATAGTAAAACCTTAATGAAAAAAACATTCAAATGTCTTTAAAACACACACACACACACACACACACACACACACACACACACACACACACACACACACACACACAGAGAAAATCTACATGGGGCAAACATGCACATCAGAATGGACATGGAGCGTCCTCTTTCAGAATTGTATATCAGTTGTCACTACCTAACTGCCTGATCACAACAAAACAGCTGGCATGTCATAAACTGCTATAGCAAACACAAAAAGGTTTCCAGAACAAAGATAGGACAATGGTGCCCAAAAGCAGAAAAAAAAAAAAAACAGTTGATGACAGTAACAAAAGACAAAAATGAATTTTTCAAACAAGACACAGTCACAGAGAGTGACAGAAAAGAGGAAGATATGAGCACAGAACTTCCAGAAGGTGGGGGAGCTATCTGTAATGAATGAGCCCCCGCCATCCCCATGGGGAACACCAGGTTAAAACATCCTGGCAGCAGGTAAGAAACATTTCAAGATAAGGAAAAAAAAAAAAATCAACTCCTAGCCACAGAATAACGTCTTACGGCTGATCAGGGTTATGCATGATACTCATATACTGATACTTTCTCAAAGGCACATAATCATAACCAGTTTAACAAAGAGAAATTTCGGAGGGGATGGGAGGGGGGGGGAAGTAGGAAACAACGGTTTCTCTCCACCCCCTCCCCCAAATGGATGTGTGTGTGTGGTTTTTTTTTTTTTACGATATTGGGGAGTTCATACTTTTTAAAAACAAATAATGAATGGCATCATTGTGCATAAAACATATACTTAAGAAGTATATTATCAAAGAATACAATTAAACAGTAGCAGTCTGTGTATGTTATTTAACCCTTCAGCCCCAGTATAGTGTCTACCTGTGCAACCCTTCCAGCCTTGCCTGTTTTTGTGATTCAGCAGGAATATCGGGGCTGCTGTACTCATACTATCATCACTCTATATTGTTACATGAAGAACTCACAGCTAGAGAAATATGATTTTTTTCAACAACATACAACATTTTCATTGTGTTTTGATTATCTAGTGACACATCGCTCTGTGATAAATAATGTTAAAGAGATTTTTCATCACATTATCAGCAGTTCTTATTCTGAGAGTTGTATTATCATATTCATGATGAAATGCAAATAAAATTTGCCTGTGTCATAGCCAAAGACATTTTCTGCCAGTACATAAGTTTGCATGGTTCTCTGTTTATACTTGTACAGTTCTTTGCGAAGATTGTCCACTAAAATTTCATCTCACACTTGGTTCACTGTAACATTACTGCACTGGCATGACGTTGGGATAATAAAGATACTGAGAAAAAAAACATATCAATCATTTGAAGTTCACTCAATCCTAGCACCATCCAATACAAGATGGCATGGCTTTGAATCTCTTTTCATTGGTTATTCATGACCAGAATAAGGATTAAACATACTTGATTTGAACAGAGATTGGCGCCTGACCATATGGCCATACACATTTGTATGTTCTCGCAGGTAAGAGAGTTAAGGTAACTTGTAAGGTAATATTGCTCATAGCCCAGCTGACTGCAAAGAGCCATATCAGGGCTGTCACTGCATTGATCTCTCACAACTCTTTAAAAACACACCTTCCAAAAAACACACAGCAAAATTGTTAATTATCTTTCATCCATAAAATCTTAGATCAGATGAAAAAATATTAATCTCCCTCATAAATTCAAAGATCACATCAGGTGGGACATCTCTGAACAAGGTTTTCATGGAGTCCGCTGTAACATGTGTGTGTCTCACATCGTGCAAGTCCCAACACTCTAAAAGAATACATTTCAATGCGAGTAGTACATGACATGGAATGCACCACGGAGCATCTTCACCTTTTAAAAGATAAGAATGGGTGTAAAACAAGTGGCCAGTACAGCGAAACATTTATGTGAATTCTTAAAATGGACATACTGACAATACAGCAGCAGTAAAAACACTCTGTGCATTACGTTCACAGAAAATGTCTACACATTTATAACAATATATGTGTGATGTGATTGATGAAAGTGTACACATATTCAAAAACAAGTACATATCAAGAATGTGTCAGAAACAAACACTATGTGTGCTGTTTTTTAACAAAGTGCACACACATGTGTAATAATGTATCAAGAACGTGGCAGAAACACAGTATGTTTCTGCATTTATCAAAAGCGTTTACACATTTATGAACATACCAAGAATATGGCAGAAACAGACATTATGTGTGCTGTGTTAAACAAAAGTGTATACACATATTTGATGGGAGCATACAAAGAACATGGTAGAAACAAAAAAACATGGGAAATCTGTTTACTATTCAAGACTTGCATAAAAGACATTAAACATATATCATTTATAAATATTGCTAATTACATGTATTAAGAATGATAAGTCACAAATACATCAGAAACAAACACATACTAAATGTGTTATGTTCATGACAAGAATAATATGATTTCACATAAACTGACAATAGAAAACTATTCAGAATACACAAATAATGTCTACCATATTCTGAACAAGCAACACACACACACACACACACACACACACACACACACACACACACACACACACACTATGTTGTGTGTGTGTGTGTGTGTGTGTGTGTGTGTGTGTGTGTGTGTGTGTGTGTGTGTGTGTACATGAGTGTATATCTATCTATGTATGTATCTGTCTGTGCGTGTGTTCTCTAAAAAAAAAAAAAAAGAGAAAAAGTTATCAAGGTCAGCTGGTTAAATCACTGCAACACATCAAACAAACAAATAACTGAAAGAGTGGCAAAAACAAACAAACAAATGAACAAATACTCCAAGGTCACCCTGTTAATCGAATCTGTTGACTCATTCATTTACCGTATATAAAATAGGACGCTTAAATCATCAGGGTCAGAGGTCATAGTCAAACACAGGTCAACCTGATGACTACAGCCAAGTGATCAAACAACAGCACTTAACCCTTTCTACCCTGAATTGACACTTGCCATGGAACATTCCTAGCCTGACATGTCCTGGAGGTTCAGTTGAAAGATCAAGGCTGCTAAAATCTAACTGTCATTAATTAATTGGAACACAAAAAAAGGGCACACATCTACAGAAATTATAATTTTCTGTAACATTAATTTTTCATTGTATTTGATTTATCTGCTGATACAAGGATCTTGATGAACTATGGGCTAAACGGATCTTTAATCACTACTTCTTACTTTTACAGTGGTATTATTATGTTTGTGATACAATGCAAATAAAAGGTGACTGTGTCATGATCAAATATTTTTTTCTGCCACTCTGTACATTTCTATGGCTTTCATATTGATACTTTCATAACTATTTGGTATGATCATCCACTACGGTTTCATTGAAAACTGGCCTCAGTGTTTACGTTATTTCCTTAGATCATGGTGTCCAGGGAAAAAAAAAAAAAAAAAAAAAATCACCAAATCATTCAAATTTGCTTACTCAAAGCAACACATAATGTAAGAATGAAATAACTCTAAAGTATTCTCCCTGTGCTTGTTGTTTATACACAGCATAAGAACAGAATGAGCTAAATGCGTTTTGGTGCACCCGAGCAGAAGATGGGTGCCAGGTGAAAAGTGTTAAACCTAAGGTCAGAGATCAAAATGGAGGACGGGTCAACCTGACGACTATAGCCTAGCAATTTGAACATAGCACTCTTAATCCTAAGATTAGAGAGGTAACAGAGGAAGACGGGTCAGAATCCCGAC
Source organism: Conus betulinus (assembly GCA_016801955.1). NCBI lineage: Eukaryota > Metazoa > Mollusca > Gastropoda > Neogastropoda > Conidae > Conus > Conus betulinus. Next base: position 394,211 of record JADBJO010001502.1, read on the forward strand.
AGACACAGAGGCCAAGTGGTCAGAACACAGGATCTTAATCCTGATGTCAGGGGTTTGATTCCCAGCAGTGTTTGACAGGTAAAGTGTCCAATGGATTTTCCCATCTCCCTGGTCAACACATAGACAGACCTGCTATTGACTGAAACGTCTCTGTACAGACACAGTAACACACAAACAGACCTGCTATTGACTGAATGACCTCTGTACAAACAGGTAACACACAAGCAGACCTGCTATTGACTGAATGACCTCTGTATGGACATGTGACACACAAACAGACCTGCTATTGACTGAACGACCTTGTAGACACACAGGTAACACACAAACAGACATGCCATTGACTGAATAACCTCTGTTCACACAGGTAACACGCAAACAGATCTGCTGGTGACTGAACAACCTTTGTAGATGCAGGTAACACATGGACAGACCTGCTAGTGACTGAACGACCTCTGTACAGACAGGTAAACACACAAAGAAACCTTCTAGTGACTGAACAATCTTTGTAGATACAGGTAACACATGGACAGATCTGCTAGTGACTGCACAACCTCTGCAGGGACAAGTAACACATGGACAGACCTGCTAGTGACTGAACGACCTCTATAGGTGTAGGTAACACACCAGAAGATCTGCTAGTGACTGAACAACCTCTGCAGGAACAGGTAACACATGGACAGACCTGCTAGTGACTGAACAACCTCTGTAGGTACAGATTATAAGACACAGACAGATCTGCTAGTGTGTGAACGACCTCAGCAGGAATAGGTAACATATGGACTGACCTGTTAGTGTCTTGACAATCTCTGTAGGTACAGTTAACACACGGACAGACATGTTTGTGACTAAACAACCTCCTGAGCACAGGTATCACATAGACAGACCTGCTAGTGACTGAATGACCTTCATCAGTACAGGTAACACATAAAACAGACCTATTAATGACAGAACAACCTCTGTAGGTACAAATAACACTTGTAAAGACCTGTTAGTGCCTCAATGACCCCTGTAGGTGCTGACATCACATGGACAGATCTGCTAGTGAGTGAATGGTCTCTGTAGGTACAGGTAACACATCATGAACCTGCTACTAACTGTAGGTACAGGTAACACAGGCATGAACCTGCTACTGACTGTAGGTACAGGTAACACATCATGAACCTGCTACTAACTGTAGGTACAGGTAACACATGCATGAACCTGCTACTGACTGTAGGTACAGGTAACACATGCATGAACCTGCTACTGACTGTAGGTACAGGTAACACATGCATGAACCTGCTACTGACTGTAGGTACAGGTAACACATGCATGAACCTGCTACTAACTGTAGGTACAGGTAACACATCATGAACTGCTACTGACTGTAGGTACAGGTAACACAGGCATGAACCTGCTACTAACTGTAGGTACAGGTAACACATCATGAACCTGCTACTAACTGTAGGTACAGGTAACACAATCATGAACCTGCTACTGACTGAATAACCTCTGTGGGTCAAGTTAAAGGACAATGCATCACACAGCACTCATTGAAATACTGCTGTTGAAGGCTTCTGTAGGTCTCAATGCACTTGCACAATTTTTAAATAAAAATCATAATAAATCTAAAGCATGTCTATGCACGTGCAGTGTATGTGCGTGCGTGCATGCGTGCGTGCGTGCGTGTGTGTGTATGTGTGTGTGTGTGTGTGTGTGTGTGTGTGTGTGTGTGTGTGTGTGTGTGTGTGTGTGTGTGTGTGTGTGTGTGTGTGTGTGTGTGTGTGTGTGTGTGTGTGTGTGTGTGTGTGTGTGTGTGTGTGTGTGTGTGTGTGTGTGTGTGTGTGTGTGTGTGTGTGTGTGTGTGTGTGTGTGTGTGTGTGTGTGTGTGTGTGTGTGTGTGTGTGTGTGAGCGCACGTGTGTGAGCGCATGCGTGCGTGAGTGAGTGTGTGAATCTTCACATGTTTATGTGTGCATGCTTGTGTACACAGATAATGCAGGCTTCTTTGTGTATGTGTCTTTAAGTGTGTGCATGTGTCTGTTTATGAACATTATGTCCATGCATGTGTATGTGTGTGAGTGTAAGTGTTTATGATTTTGGGTGTTGATGTATGTGTAGGAACACATGTGTACGTACGAGCAGCATAAGTATTATACACACAGGTTTAAAACTACTGTAACATTACAGCATTACAGTATATACACAGAAAGGAAATCAACCAAATGGCACATCAGTGTATTTCTGATGTGAAGAGAAACCTTCAAACTGTTCCAAGTCCTGTTTCCTTCACAAACAGACATGGCCTCTTTCCCATTCCTTGACTGTGGATTCCTCGTCACCAGCCCAGTCCTTTCTAATCTCTGCTGACAAACCTCAGAGCATAGCGGTTGTTTCCTCCCATGGAATAATAATATTCACATTGCTGACAGTCCCATTTCACACCTACATAATCAGTTTTCAGGTTGACTGGAACGTGAGTGACAGTCCCTTCACCTGGAGGTGATCCATCCTGAAAGACAAACACAGAAACATCCAGACTGTCAGTGCAAGGAGTCATCAGTTACAACACATGTGTGGTTGCATGGCAACAAAGAGCCACCTGAAAAATGCAGGATGATGGAGAACACCATGCACAAGGCAGCACCCTCATCTCCTGAATACACTGTGTCTACAACCTGACGTTTGAAGTTCTGACTAACACAGGGGTAAGGCTTATGATATATTGTACTACTATGTACAACTAGTAGTGGTACCTTGTTACACACTTATTTAGTTAAATATTTTTTTTTTCTTTTAATTAGTATCTTTACTATTTTTATTAATACTACTATTTTTTATGGTAGAATCCCATATAATGTGTAGGCTCAATAATAGTTGCTGATGATGTTGTTACTATTCTAGTTATGAAATCACACCGGGTCGTCTAATTTCATTATTTGTTGACAATGTGAGAGTTCCCCTCTTTCTTTCGTTTATGGAAGGATGGAGGACATAGGGGAGGTGCCACAACTCCTACTTCTCCCTTTCTTCCTTAGTCGAAGGGAGGGAGGGAGGCAGGCAACATTATTTCACCTCTACAGTCTGGTCGCCCCTCAGAACTTTGACCTTACTCTGTCTGTTGTTTAAGGTTGTTGTTATTGTTTGTTTGTTTGTTGCTTACGGAGGGGCGGTGGACATTTGAGGGAAAGGCAACACCTGTACGGTCTTGAGCCGCTGCTGATCTGACAACGCCACACTGTGGCTGTGTACTGCTGACTAATCAGCGGACTGGCCTACCCAGTAAATTGTTGGTTGGTTGGATGGCCTCTGCTGTGGTTTCGGATTGGTATCGGGCTTTATCTTTACCCTCCCAGTCCCTCAAAACTCTAAAACTGAAAATCTTAAATGGAATTGAGATATGACCTGTAAAAAGTCATTGTGGTGTGAACTTATATGTTGTGAAATTATATGGCTTGAAATATTAGTGATAAGAATGTGACTGATTTTTCATACTGATGGTGCTACTACTATAATCATTATTTTATTCATTTATTTATTATTTATTTTATTTATTTATTTTTTTTTATTTATTTATTTATTATTTATTTCTTTTTTTTTGAGCTACTGTCTCTGTAAGTAATCTGTGAATCTGTATGCATGCTGATCCCGGCGGTACAGTCTGGGGGGCTTTAGGGGCCTTCATCCAATATATAAATTCAAGAGTGTCCCTAAAACATTAGCGGATGGGGGTTCTGGAAGCTGTCTGGACTGTGCCCACGGAGAAAATGCATTCAAAAAATAGCAAACAGTGTACATGTACCAGGAAAATAAGATTTAAAGTAGGAAGAGCAAAAGGGAATATAAGAAGGATGGAAAGTGATTTGCTGAATACAACACTGTGGAATATTAAATGAAAAGACAATGACTGAAACTGAAAAAGCTAAACTCAAAATGCATTTATATTTTAGCACCATCCATATACAGTATATTAAAGATATAGATGTTCATTTGAAATCTCTCTCCATGTGCCCACCAATCTAATAACTGACAATGGTATATTTGTGTATGTGTGAGCGTGTGTGTGTGAGTGTGTCTTTTTGTTAGTCTGTTTTTGTGTTATTGGATTGTGACTGAGTACACTTTTTGAGAAGTGTTCAACTATTGAAATATTTTTTTCCAAATTTTATACATATATATGTATGTGTGTATATATGTGTGTATATATATGTATATATGTATATGTGTAATGTATCTATATATATATGTACATATGTATGTATCTATCTAATCTGTCACATAATGAAAGAGTATTCAACAACGCAGCATCAGAATACCAAGAGGCATTGCGAAAAAGTGGTTACAGCTACAAACTACAATACAACAAACCAGATAACAACATGAACAAAAAAAAAAAAAACAGGAAAAGGAAAATCACATGGTACAACCCTCCATATGATGGACAAGTAAAAACAAACGTAGGGAAAGAATTCTTCAAAATTTTGACAGACAGCATCCTCCCCAAAAGAACACAAATTGTCCCAAATATTCAACAAGAACACCATCAAACTATCATATTCATGCATGCCTGCCTAACCTAAAAAATGTAACTGATTCATCCAACAAAATGAAAAGCAACACAGCAAAGAAGGGTGAAGAAAGGAAATCCTGCAATTGCACTAAAAAAGAACAGTGTCCCTTAAGCAACAAATGCCTCTATAACAACATTGTGTACCAAGCCACTGTGACATCAGAAAATGTAAAAGAAACATACATAGGGATCACTGAAAATCACTTTAAAACCAGGTATGCAAACCATAAACAGTCATTCAACAAAGAAAAATACAAAAACCAAACAGAACTGAGCAAATATATTTGGAAAAAAAAAAAAAAAAAAACTATAACATATCCTGGAAAATCATAAAAAGGGCATCACCATACAACAACATTTCTAAAAGATGCAACCTATGTTCAACAGAAAAATGGTTAATACTATGCAAACCACACTTAGCAACTCTAAATACTAAAGTAGAAATAGTAAACAACTGCAGGCACAAATGGAAATTGTTGTCAGCAAACGCACCCTGAACTGTAAACAACCTGAAAACCGAACAACACGTGCAGCCAATCCACACGTGTAAACAGTGACACTGGGCCATATAACACCAGCAGTAGACAACCCAAAGCCATCCTGACGAGAGCCAGCGCTCGAAACAGAGCTGTCGATTTTAAAACTTCCTTTTACCATTCTGTTTTTAACAAACAAACAAACAAACAAACAAAAAAAAAAAATATATATATATATATGTATGTATGTATGTATTTATGTATGTATGTATATATATATATATATATTTTTTTGTTTGTTTGTTTTTTTATGTCGTTGCTGTTGTTGTTTTTGTTTGTTTGTTTTTCTGCCTGTCCCTTTTGTCCACTTAAAAAAAAAAAAAAAAAAACCTTCATAGATGGAGCATATGACACATACATTTACAATACTGAAACTGTATTTTCTTTCATTCACACACAGACCACTTGATTGTGTGATGTATGAAATTCTTTATTCAGTCCTAGACAAATAAGAAGTTTATAACATAATTAACGGCACAAATTATTGGATACAAAGTTGATTTAACATGTACATCATATGCTAAAAAAACACATGCATGTTGTAGACAGTGACTAAATGTGAGAGGAATTTTTGATTGTAACATATGATTTAACATGTGTTCATATATATGTTCATGATGATTTTACTGAAGGGATTAAAAAGATTTATTACAAAAAAAAAAAATCTGACAGCACACCTTTTGTTTGTATTAAATGCATTTAGTGATTTGTCCCTGGAATAAAATTACTGTTCTTAAAGGAAAAAAAATTATGTAAAATGAATCAACCTACAGTTGATGCTTTCTTAAAAAAAAGTATATAAAAAATCACAACTAGCCCATTTAGACAATTTTTTTAAGATACAGACAAAACTATACAAAGTTTACATTAGAGTGTAGGAAGATTCACAACAGACTGGACGTCAAACAACAATCACTCACGCTGACACTATTGTAAAACATACTGGAAGTTATTACATCATTGGCTGAGGGCTACAGTTTCATATATAAAGCACTGTACGCTTTTTAATGGCAGGAAATGTGGGAAACTTCCTTATACTAAGTTTTCAGCAGATAAAAACTTAAGCAAGAGGATGCACACAAACACCCACAAACACAGACAGCCTATAGTGCACAGATAGCCTATACTGGACTAAACAATACACCAGGAAGGGAGACAAATCTGGATTTGTGGACAGACAACCTGAAGTGGACCATAGTCCTGCATAGTGTGCTGTTAGCCTGCAGTTGACCACACAAAAACCTACAAAGGGAGATAATCCTGAAAAAGTGGACAGACAGCCACAAAAGGGATTAAACAAAAACCTATAAAGAGAGACAATCCTGGGAAATATGCACAGAGACTAAAATAAGATCACACAATAACCTAACAGGGAACAGAGAGAGAATGATGCTTATAACCCAGCAACTCTAGGTACTGGACAGACAGCCTACAGTGGATCACTCACTAACCTAGAAATGGGGATAATCCTGGATAATGGGAAGACTGCATTACGTGAGTCACACATTAACCTGGAAAAGGAGACAACCCTGGTTATGGGTAGGTATCCTGCAGTGGGTTACACACTAGCTGAGAAAGGGAAACAATCCTGGATAGTGGACAGGTATCCTGCAGTGGGTCACACACTAGCTGTGAAAGGGAAAACATCCTGGATAGTGGACAGGTATCCTGCAGTGGGTCACACACTAGCTGTGAAAGGGAAACAATCCTGGATAGTGGGCAGATATCCTGCAGAGGGTCACACACTAGCTGAGAAAGGGAAACGATCCTGGATAGAGGACAAGTATCCTGCAGTGGGTCACACACTAGCTGAGAAAGGGAACGATCCTGGATAGTGGGCAGAAATCCTGCAGTGGGTCACACACTAGCTGAGAAAGGGAAACAATCCTGGATAGTGGACAGGTATTTTGCAGTGGGTCACACACTAGCTGATAATGGGAAACAATCCTGGATAGTGGACAGGCATCCTGCAGTGGGTCACACACTAGCTGAGAAAGGGAAACAATCCTGGATAGTAGACAGGTATCCTGCAGTGGGTCACACACTAGTTGAGAAAGGGAAACAATCCTGGATAGTGGACAGGTAACCTACAGGTATCAGACACTAACCTGGAATGGGAAACAAATCTGTATGGTGGATAAAGAGCCTGTAGTGGATCGCACAAAGGGGGACAAACCTGGATAGTGAATAGATAACCTATAGTGGAACACACAGGCACCTGGGTAGTGGACAGGTAGCCTGTAGTGCATCACACATTAACCTGGAACTGGAAACAGTCCTGGGGCCATATTCATGAACAGACTTAACTGGAAGTTAAACCCGACTTCCGCTGGGTTAACTCTCTAACCAGAGGTTTAACTCCCACAACCGTGACAATCATAGCCATTGGTTACGGCTAACTGGTGGTCTTGACCGGTGGTTATTTCAACGGAGGGGGCCCTCGCCAGTAAAATCCCTAACCAGAGGTCAAATATGGCGGCGTTCATGTACATGCAAAATTTACGACGGCGTGCTTTGTGAAGGGAATGAGTGTTTCATGACAGAAATAATCCAATTGACTGTCGGACGGAATTGTTCACTAAGTTCAGATTTCTTGGTGAGCGCATTTTTGAATCTCACAGACACAACAAACGAGGAAACTGAACACCCAAATCGAAGAGGAGCACTGTTGCCAGGTACAGCAAGTGTGCTTAGCACTTCGTTTCTATGCAACTGGCACATTTCAAGACGCCATTGGAGAACTGCTTCAAGTCACCCTGCCACCTGCATCCTGTACAATTCATTCAGTGACAAGAGCATTGTTGTCTCTTGTACCAGTTTGGATGCAGTGGCCAAGTCAGGCAGCGGCAGACAGGCACAAAGAAAAAACTCTTTGGCATTGCCAACTTCCCCCAAGTGTTCGCTTGTGTTGATGGCATGTACATTCCAATAGCACGCCCTCCCCAGGACATTGAGAACGACTATGTGAATCGCAAGAATGTCCACTCCATCAATGTGCAGGTGAAGCCATGTTTTATGTATTTGTATATGTGCAGATGTCTGCGTGCCTACGTGCTTGGGTCACAGAGAGAGAGAATGTGTGTGTGTGTGTGTGTGTGTGCGAGCTCATGTTGCTGCTGGTAAAGCAGAGACACTGCAGTTGATCAACAGATACTTCTAAGGTACTGTATCAGTTTGCCAGTGTGTTCATTTAACTTCTAGCTCTAAAGTGTTTGATTCCTGCCCTGTCAGTTAATACACATAAGTATTACTGTCAGTATTTATCATGTATGCGTGCATGTAGGATCCTGCAGTATTTTTTTTATGAACAAGGTGGTCAATTATGTAATGTAGAGTGCAAACAAGAAGTTATCGGTAAAATAGCTCAGTTCATGTTGTTGTGTATTCAAATGTAAAAACCTGAACATTGCTTGGAGTAAACAACAGAAGCCAGAGAGAATGTTTCAGTCAAAACACAGGAAATACACACGAGCATGTTCTCAGTTGAATGTTTATTAGAAAAATGGTGTTCAATTTTTTTTTAATTAGACAAATGGTGTTCAACTTTTTTTTATTAGACAAATGGTGTTCAACTGTTTTTCATATATATACATCAACAACAAATACAATTTTGACACCCACATTGTAAAAAATTTTTATTTAAATGTTGAAGGGATAAAAAGGACACTTGCCTGCATGCACTACCCACTGCAATAACTGGCATATATCTTACCCTCACAAACAAACAGTCCTGAGCAAAACAACATTGTTTTACACCAACTGTTGAATTTCGAGACATTATTAACACATCTAGCAAATTACATGGCACTAACAAGCTTCATTTCATGTTGTTGGTTTTCAAAGTGGCTACCCTCTTGGGACCCACCATTTAACACGGTCTTGAATTATAGCAGCGTTTTGATCATATAACAATTGAAACAAAACCATGAACAAATTTCCACACAAACAAACACACACATATGAATACATGTGCACACAAGTAAGTGGACTCCTCCCCTCAGCACAATCACACATACACACAGAGAAAGTTTTCACTTTTCAGTCAATATCAGAAACAGACAGAGAGGTAATCTAGAAGCAGCTTCAGTTTTAATGTGGGCGAGGAGAGGAAGGGGAGGGAATGAAAACTAATCACTTTCTGTGGAGGTGGTTGGCTCTTCAATTCCCAGATTTTGTGTTAACCATAATCTTGCCACCTTGACTAGAGCAGTAAATGTCTTGTTTGCTTCAATGTCTCTATGATTTTTTTTTTTTCAATTTCACTACCATTTTTTTCAATTTCACTGCGATTTTTTTCAATTTCACTACGCACGAAGGAAATCATTCCACAACTGAGAATCACAGTTTTCATAGTGCCTTCTCTTCGCAGGTCTCCTCGGACTCCAGTCTCTAGCTTTGTCTTTCAGGGCACTCGCTTCCCTCAGATGTGGCTGTGCTGGGGTAATTGGCTGAACTTCTGGGGCAACAAGCTGCACATCAGGGACAACATGCTTTACATCAAGGCTGCATCTGCACCGGAGGTCTATCTCTCGTGTTTTTGGCATGAAACTTCTGCAACAGAAATCATCATGGCAGTTTTATGAATATGCAAATGATCTGTAGTGACTTCAACGGTACCATGCTGCATTTTTATTCTCACAAATGTAACAGTGTGACTTCTGTTTCTCTCTCAGCTGGGACTAACACTTAGTGACATATATGACTAGGAAAGCCGCATGCAACAAATCTTGCGTTGTAAAATGTTGCGAACATAAAAAAAAAGAAAAAACAAATCTTGCGTTGTATCTTGGTGTAAAGATTTCTTCTTTCATATCACATGACTGACAACTTTTTTCCAGATGCATCCAAGTTATGGAAAGTTGCAGCATAGTTTTTGTTACAACTTTTGGCTCTTAGCATAGAATGGCGATAGCCCTGATATGGCACTTAGAGGTCAGCCTGGCTGACAGCCATATGAAATGAAAATGACATGTGAATGCTTACTGATTTTAATTACAAATGACATAAACCTTTAACAAAAAAAAAACAAAACACAAACATAAATGCAGTGATACACACAATGTGGTTTCATATAATTTTGATAATGTATCAGCTTCTTCTTCCTTGCTCTTTCTCTCTTTCTTTCTTTATTTCAAATTTATATTTTTCTATCCAGGGAAATAGTCATGAAGACAGTTTTACAATTGTCAGGCAATGTGCAATGAAGTACAACTGTTCAAAAAAGGTACCAAGTCATTCAGTAAGCAGTACAATTACTAGAATACCTGGTGTACAGAATGTAGTTGCTGTTGTTCTTTGTGGCACACACACACACACACACATGTGCGCACACACACATGTGCACGCTCACGTGCGCGCACACACACACACACACACAAAGGAAAAGACACCACCCAACTTTCAGGTCTAAACTGTGACACACTATAAACATGGCTTTCCCTCTGATCACACCAGATTGTCCTCACCAGACTACAATCCCCCACATTCATCAGTGTCTCCAGAACACACTTGAGAAAAAAACACCTTGCATATATGATATTAGAATTTTGAACGCACATTTTTTAAAGGGACCTAATTTCACTGTGTAGTGTGCATCAAGGATCAAATATTTCATTAAAATACCATATCATTTATTTAGATAAAATATATTACTGAGGTTGATTTCAAAATTATATATGACAACACCATCCTGAAAAAAACAAACAAAAACATGCATAAAGACAACAAGACTTGCATAAGTACACAGTGCTTAATTTTTGCTGTTAGATAGCAAAAGCTATTTTAGTCACATGGATCATATTTGACATAATCTGGAAAAAGACCTCCATCCTGCAGAACCATATTTTCAGTGTCAAGGTGAAAGTTCTCATTTGACCTTGGGCATGTTGTGCATCCGTTTTAGATGTTAGGCTGAGAATGCCTTTTTTTCTTTTCAGTCAGTTGGCCAGTGTGGTTTGAGAAAGGTTAAAATAAAATGAAATATTGCCATTATTTTTTGGGGTGTTCAGTGGCTTCAATTTTTCACCTTATTTTGTTTTGGTTTTGGTCTTGGTGTGTGTGTGTGTGTGTGTGTGTGTGTGTGTGTGTGTGTAGAATTCCCTTTGTTCAGACACATTTTTCTTTTCAAAGTTTTCTTTTCATTTTCAGAATATTTAATCACATTCCTTATTATGTCGGCTGGCTGTCCATTTGAGCTGCAAGAGAATGATATCAATGTCAGAAAAATCCTCACTGTCATTGGGAGCTAGTGAGTAGTTCATGGCAATTTCTAATCCTGTGATCACATAACCCCCCCAAATATTTTGCCTATGTGGCCAGTGTCCTGTAAATACATGAACATTTTCTTTACTATAAAACCATTTCATACAGTTTGCAAATGTTCACAGGGAGAAGGTATCCACTCCTAATGAATACATCACAGGATCTACTGTATTACATGTCATAACAGCCATCAGATTGTTGTACAGTAATCCATGTCATAATAGCCATGCGACTGTTGTACAATAATCTGTATCATCATCTAATTGTTGTACTAGAATCTTCAAGTGCATTTTGAGCTGCAAGCTTTCTGAAAGAAGAAACATAATTATCGTTTCAATCTTTTTCTCTAGCAACAGGAAAGCTAAAGTTAAAGTTACAAATGTTGTACTTTTCTAGTGCCCCAAAATCGATTCACGTAAGTTCAAGATTTATAATCAGAGCTGAAAACAGACTACCAAACACGTTTAACAACTTATGCAGACAATACACATTAAGCGTGGATCCAGCACTTGAAATGTTCAGTTTATCAAGACATGAGAACTTAATGCACTGTTGAATATTTTGTAAGATTTGGTCAGTACTTTGCTGTACCTACCATCAGTGATCACTTATTAAAAAAAAATTTCTGTGAATCACAATTAAATGTGAACATTACATGTCTTACTGTGATCTTCAGGTTAAACGAGCTTCATGTAGAAGAAGAAAGCTGCATTTGGAGTTGGTTTTCATTTGAGAGACATATAATTACATGCAATGTATGCAAAACAGCTAAAGAAATTAAATATACATCTCATTACCCAAAGGCTAATTTATAATACTGTCAGCAATGCTACTCACTCACACACACTACACACAGAGCACACACACACACACACACACACGCACGCACCCACGCGAGACAAACAAAGAATCTTGGGGTAAGGTATGTCAGGAAATCTAGATTCAAATTACCAAGCTCACTGCAAGTGCTGGCTGATAGATAGATGCTGCTGTCAGAATGTGTCATGACCTCCACCTGAAAAAAGGTATATTTCATATAATCAAATACATTACAAGTCAAACAAATGGACATAATATTCATCATCTACAAACATCTATTTAGATGCTTGAGTCAATAAGTATTTTTTCAATTATAGGAAGTTACAATATTCTACAAATTTTTCACACATACTTATCTTCTGTTGGTCAGGTAAAAACAGCTCAGGGACTGTGGGAGGTTTTTGTTTCAGTATCATCATCATCATTATGGTATTATCATAATATTCAAATTAACAGAGTACTTTCCAACATTAGAAACTGCTTTACAGTGACTGAAAGTACAATAATAAGCGAACTCTAAATGCTATCCAGTTCCAAGTCTACCTAGAACAGATGCTTATGAACAATACCTACGAATTCTATCACACTGTTAACACACACACACACACACACACACACACACACACACACACACACACACACACACACACACGCACACACACACTTTCCTCTCTCAATACAACCAATTGCAAAAAAAAAAAAAAAATCCATTCACATGACTTGCTGCATGAAACTTAAACACACATTAACTCAGTCACCTACCCCCCACCCCCACAGACCTACACTTCCACACCCATGCATTACACTTGCTAAGTGCCTTACAATACTGCTCAGGAATAACACCAAACCACATAGATGATATATGCACTTCCACATTGGGCTATGCATGATAATGCATACACACATCTACACATTTGGATGTTTGTACATGCATGCACACAACACACACTCTTTCTCCCTCACACACAGTGGCACACACACAGTAACAAACACATGTAATGCAGTGATACACACAGCTTTTACTGCAGGCTTTTCAAGTATTCCCATCATGTTTGACTCACCTCTGATACCTTGGATCAGGTCACTGTCACCACCACAATCATGTCCATCAGCTCGTCTGCAGGTT
>JADBJO010001502.1:417500-419620 GCA_016801955.1 Conus betulinus
AGTGTGAAGGCTACAGTTCAAAGTAAAGCAAGACAATGGAACATGTATTGATGTCATTATTACACATAAATCAGAAATCAGAGCATTTCAATACTAAAGTAGCAGGCTGCAAGCAGATAAGCAATTTTATATGCTTGTGACATTAACCCTTTCATTCCATACTAATGTAGCAGGCTGCAAGTAGGCATCACACTCAGCAGTTTTCATGCTTGTGACTATGAGAAACATTAAACCTTTCATCGCCACATAAGCCGCAGAGCTTTTTGCAACCAGAACGCCCCCTGTGGCCACTTGGGACAATGGGAATGCATGTTTTTGTTTGTGTCATGTCATTACTTTCAGATTCGCTGTGGACACTACAGTTATTTCAAAAGGACATGGAATGAATTTGACTTCTTTTTTTTCAAATGGTGTACAGCAGTTGGTTGGTGGTCCAAAATTTACAGTCTTATAGATGTAGTACACCCACAGTACCTCTGCTGCAAAACTGGCTTTCAGCTGCTTGGAGCTTGTTGGTGATGAAAGTGTCAAGCTGTAAATACGACAACTATTATCAATGGCAGTGCCACACTGACTGACTGAGCTACATCAATTCTGACATGTGACTGTGTCTCCTTTGTTGGGTTGCTCCATGATGTTCTAATGCTGGTATTTTCCTATGAATCACCAACACTGGCACTGCAACAGACCCACATACACACACGCCACACACCCACAAAACGCACAGACTCAGATCCCCAAGCAACATCCCAACAGACACCGCAGACCCACTGAAACCTTTCTGTGTGTACTCCACCTTTTCCATGATAGCCGTCTCCCTGTCTTCCAGTTTCTTCACTTCAGCCTTCAGCTCTTCCTCTTCTTACTGGCCACCTCTGAGATCCTTGCCAAGAGAGGACACTCATGATGAGTCGATGAAGCGCATAGCAAGCAAATTAGCTCCTCATGATTTGTACAGTACAGTTCGGCCTGTTTACCGCTGTGACTGGCACAGGTGACTGGTGGTGTGTGGCCAGTTGCTCAGATGATAGGTCACTCAGCTTCACCTTGATATGATCACGAGTTGCAGGAATGTTAGCATGGAATTTGGAACAGGTATTGCAAAGTTTCATGGCACACTGCAGGCAGAACATAGTGCCCTCTGCTTCCTCACAACAGCTGCACACACAAGGTTGCCACTCAGTCTTTTCTCTCACTCTCTACCATCGCAGCTGTGGCAAAGTCAGTTGGCAAAGCGTCCACAGAGAGGTACTGTTTCTTGACTCTGATGGGAAGCAGGAAGTATTGGTTTTCGACACAGAGGGCAGCCGGCCTGGTTGCCTTCCTTTTCAATCCAAGCCACCACACACTTGTGACAGACAAGGTGAGTGCAGGGAAGCAGTTTGGGAAGAGTAAAGCCATCGTGGCATACAGGGCACTCCATAGGGCCTGGAGCTGCAGCCGCCATGTCTGAAAAAGTACATTTGGAATATGACCACCGCTCAGAATTGGAAACAAACTGCACCCCCAGGTCCTCCACAACTCCACCCCTTCCCTATACACACACGCTCATTGACACACTCATACACTGTCTATCCCCCTTCCTGTGTGAATGAATGACCTGTGAGTTGATTTTAACGTGGTGACAGCCCTGATATGGCCCTTTGCGGTCGGCTGGGCTATAAGCAACATTATCTTATCTTATCTTATCCCCCTTCCCTATACACACAGTCATGTGACACACATCATACACTGTCTATCCCCCCTTCCCTATACACGCACGCCCATTGACACACTCATACACCCTCTATCCCCTTCCCTACACCACACACGAGTCATTGACACAATCAAAAAAATACACGTCTACCCCCCTTTCCCCTATACACACAATGCTCATTGGCCAACTCATACAACTCTCTATCCCCCTTCCCATTCATACAATCACGCCATGACACAATCATTAGTACTGTCCAACCTCCTTCTCCCTATACAAACATCGATTCATTGGCATTACTCATACTATGTCTATCCCCCTTCCCTCTACACACACTGACACAACGCCTACATACCCTTGCCTACACACACCACTCATGACACACTCAAAAACTGTCTATCCCTCCACTATTACAATACGCTCCATG
>JADBJO010001503.1:0-10000 GCA_016801955.1 Conus betulinus
CAAATGTAGATTATTTCTGGCCGTCCTCAGTGGGAGTATTTTTTTTTTTTCATAATTTTTTTTTTTTTTTATTAAACGTTTCCCCTTTCTTCCCTTGCCAAAGTTTGTTGCTTTCTTTTAGGTTTTTTCTTTTCTTCCTTTCTTTGATCTTTCTCTCAATAAATATGCGTTTAAATGTTATTCTATGTATTCATCTTGATAAAGAAAATAAAAGGTTTAAGTTTATGGTAGAAGGGTATATTGTATTATTTAAAAAAACCAAAACATTTGTTTATTTCTTTTTCCTCCCTTTATTACCCGTCCTTTTATTCAGTGTGTGTTTTTGGTTTTGTGTTCATGCGTCTGTTATCTCGTGTACTTGGCTTCACTGAAACACATTTTCGTGCTTCACTGATTCACATTTCTCTAATTGTGTAAGGCGGTGTATTGTGTGTGTGAGTGTGTGTGTGTGTGTGTGTGTGTGTGTGTGTGTGTGTGTGTGTGTGTAAGACGGTGTATCGTGTGTGTGTGTGTGTGCGTGCGTGCGTGTGTGTGTGTGTGTGTGTGTGTGTGTGTGTGTGTGTGTGTGTGTGTGTGTGCAATGTACGTGTATTTTCACTCTCAATCTCTGTTTCACTCTGTACGTGTGTATATTTTATATGCTATAACATGGTGGGTGCGCCTGTCCAGTATGTATTCGTTTTCTCTCTTTCTCCAACAGCTTGCTGTTCTCATGAAAAGAGTACTTTGATCTACCTTTATGAGGGAAATACCTTTTCTTTACGATGAAAACGGTCCTGACGAGGTTTTGATCATGGTAAGCTGTAATATGTCACAACTGTTTTGCAGGCCGGATGCGTTTGACAACAAGGTGTACGGGATCAACGATTTTGAGGCCGCTCAGATGGATCCCCAGCAGGTTCGTTTCGGTTCTGCCTCTGATGGCCCTGCAAAGATGCGGGGCTGACACGGGCACAGCTTGCGGGCTCCGATACCGGCGTCTTTCTGGGTGAGCGTCCCCAGTCTGGCTACAGACTGTCCCCTGTACTTGCTTGTGACTCATCGACTGATACACGTCTCTGGAAAAGCATCTCCAATGAGAATTCATACGGTACCCCATTTTGCCTTGTGACTAATTGCCATTCTGACTTCAGGACTATGCCTGTCACTCTGTCAGCCAGCTTGGCGAGTTCTTGTCTGCTGACTGCCAAATCGTTGATGTGTGTGTGTGTTTACACCCACATCGACTTGTTAATGCCCGAGAGATAGTTGAGAGAGAGGAGAGAGAGAGAGAGAGTTCTTTTCTAGTTCGTTTTGCTATCATGGTTTTCTACATGCTCAAACGGTAATTGAAAGAGAAGAACAAGAAGGAAAAAACACATACAGGCAAAGCAACGAAACAGAAACAAAAGGACAGTAAAGAAGTTCAGTACTAAGGATTCTATTCATTCGCTTTTTATCCCATGCCCTTTCCCAAGTTTGCTACTCATGCCATTTCACCCCAGTTATAAACATTGCATTCGTGTACAGTGTACTGTGCGTAGAGCGTTTCAGTTTTGTCCATTTGATATCCAGAAACACAAGGAGGTAACGAGTTAAAGATAAACCGGTTCCCGGAGCACCTCATGGATCGCTGTAGTGGTTTCGCGTAGTGGTGTCCGTCTGGCCAGAAGGTTCAGCCGGAACCTTCCAGCCATGTGTTCAATCTCTTGGGCAGGTCTCGGGTCCAACACGGACTACCGTGTGATGTTTCCGGGCCACACACCAGCGCTTGAACAACTACACGAGTCAGACTGGCTTTTCAGCAACTCCATTATTGCTGCACGGGTTTCCTACGTCTTCGACCTGCGTGGACCTTCTCTGTGTGCTGGACACGGCGTGCCTGCGTCGTCGGCTGATCGGCATGCACACTGGCCTGTCAGGCCATTCCGAGCTGGTCAGTGGCCTGCTTGACCTTTGTATGTATGTCTGTGTTCCCATGACCCCTCTTCTGCTGTTTGTTTTCAGGTTTGTTTTTCTGGATGTTTGCGTTTTAATTTTTCAAAATAGGAGCGACTGAGTGATGGCGGAGAGAACGATAGCAAAATTTAGAAAGAGAGGGGGTTAGTTACCGCCAAGGACATTGACAAAAACAAAGCACAGGACAAGACACACGATGCATTTCGACCCTTTGGGTCTTCTTCAAGCAACAAACAAAACAAACAAAAAAAAACATATCATTTAACATTTTAGGACGTAACCCAACACAGAAACGAAGAGAGACCTTATCGGATGTCCACAAGAAAGGACGAAGAGAACTATCGATGTCATGTGAGAGAATGACGTCATTCCTCCACATGATAGACATCAGATCAAGTCTCTCTTCGTTCTTTCTTTGTACTGTCCTAAATGTTAACTTTGATTTTTTCTTTCTTTTTATTTTCCTTTTTTTTTTTTTTGCTTGAAGAAGACCCAAGAGGTCAAAGTGCATCGTGTCTTGTCCTGTGCTTTTGTTTGTCAATGCCCTTGGCGGTAACTATCCCCCTCTCTTCTAAGTTTTAATTTTTGTTTTTAACGAAAACTTTGGTGTAGAGAGATTGTTTAGCATATCCTTTGTACGCTTAATTCTTGTTGTGTGTTTATGTTCTCTCTCTCCTCTCTCTCTCTCTCTCTCTCCTCCTCTCTCCTCTCTCTCTCTCTCTCTCTCTCTCTCTCTCAAGAATACCTCCTCCTTTCTTTGGGCGTTCGATGGGGAACCATGTTTCTAATGCTTATTTTTGAGGATCCATTTAAGGATGCAAGATAAATCAAAATGCGCGGCAACACTGAGAGTGGTCAGCTCTACGGTTTTATGACCCAAGCACTGAGTCATTAAGGACTAACAGCAGCTAAGAATGGTACAGAACAGCCTTATCTGCATCTCCTAAGAGATGTAATGTTCCACTGATTGACTAAACGACAACAGGTTGAACAAATTACTGGTTGGGGGGAGGGGGGAGGGAACAAAAAGCACGCTAACAATCCCTCCATTATTACAGTAATGACTTTGGCAACTACAAGGGAAGAGTAGGGTCTTGGAGGGGTGTGGTGGGAAGGATTTGTAAGAAAAAGAAAACGCCCCACTCCTTCTGTTCTTTGCCAGTCATTACTGTAATGACGGACGCTACATCCGCATTTTCACCTAGCTTTGTTAAACTCGTTTCTGCGTGCACTGGTTTTGCGGACTGCCAAACCAGCACAGCATGGTTGCAGGGTGAAAACGTAACCTCAGCGTATATTAGAAAAAAAAAACAAACAAACAAACAAAACCAGCAATACCCGAACCACCCGCTGATTGCTGAATGATTCCAAGTAAGGCTAAGCGTGTGGCTGGCGTGCAGCTGATCCGTTTTGTATGTTGACCGTGGGAAAACTGGGAAAGCGGAGGTTCATCTCCCTGGCTCCGTGTGCTTCATTCTTCATTAGTGGACCTCGTCATGGAAACGGTATTGGTTGTCACAGAGACCCGTTATTTTCCAGCAGTAACATACAAATAGTATAACTTTCAGTATTTTTCCAGAAGTAAACATACAATAGTATAACTTTCAATATTTGATTTTTGACATGAAGTAACATACAAATAGTGTAGACTTTCAATTCTTGTTGGAGGTGAACTGTCCATCTTAGAGGCATGTAGAGGGCATGTCTTTCCAACCAGGGGATTGTAAGATGGCCATTGCATGCTCGGCACCAACTTTCTGACGCTGCCTGATGTGTTCGTTCACCTGGTAAAGCCGGGATGATGTCAGAGGACCGGGCAGTGTCACCAGGGGATTTGGCAGTAAGGCCGACGGTTACGTCAGAGGGGAAGGATGTGGTGTTCGTCATATTAAAGCCCCTATGATGACGTAAGTCTCTGTGTGTGTGTGTGTGTGTGTGTGTGGTGTGTGTGTGTGTGTGTGTGTGTGTGTGTTGTGTGTGTGTGTGTGTGCCGTAGTGCACGCGCGCGAGTGCGCGTTGTGTGTGTGTGTGTGTGTGTGTGTGTGTGTGTGTGTGTGTGTGTGTGTGTGTGTGTGTGTGTGTGTGCGCGTGTGTGCGCGCGCGCGTGAGTGTGTGTGTGTGTGTGTGTGTGTGTGTGTGTGTGTGTGTGTGGTGTGTGTGTGCGCGCGCGCGCGTGTACACATGTATGTGTATGTACGTGTGTGTGTGTGTGTTGTGTTTTGCGCGCGCGCGCGCCGTGTGTGTGTGTGTGTGTGTGTGTGTGTGTGCGCCGTGTGTGTACGCGTGTATGTGCCTATGTATGTAATGCCAGTGTGTTTGTGTGTTTGTGTGTGTGTGTGTGTGTGGGTGTGTGTGTGTGTGTGTGTGTGTGTTGTGTGTGTGTGTGTGTGCGTGTGTGTGCGCGCGCGCCTACACTCGTTTGTCCAAATGTATTAGATTTTTGTCATTAGTAGTGACATTCGAAAAAAAAAAAAACGTGTGCGTATGTTCGAGCATAAACTATAAATTATCGACTACAAACCGTGGTTTCGTGTGTGAATGCACGCATGACATCTTGCGCACACGTAAAATCACTTCAACAACTTACCAGTTTGGCCGTTGGTATGGATGACACGTTACACATAGCATGCACCCTGCGTAAGAAAATGGAAGGAATGAAGGAAGAAAGTAAGGAAATTGAGGGAACGATATTGAATTAAATAGACTGGATGACACGGGAAACGACTGAAGTCCCAGCTGGCAGCTCTTCAGTTGGACTACCCAGGTAGGCAACCCGTTGTGTAAACGAGTGTGGATTGTAAAGAGCTTGGCCTCTAGCCGAGAATAGGCGCCATATAAGTATTCATTATAATGATAATAATAATACTGTCTGAGGGTGGGCTTAATGTGTGTGTGTGTGTGGTGTGTGTGTGTGTGTGTGTGTGTGTGTGTGTGTGTCCTTCATTTAACGTCTATCCACATTCGTGATATTAGACAAATGTGTGTGTGTGTGTGTGTGTGTGTGTGTGTGTGTGTGTGTGTGTGTGTGTGTGTGTGTGTGTGTGTGTGTGCTGAGTAAAAAAGAGAGAGAGAGAGAGGGGGGGGTGGTGGTGAGAATGGAAAAGGAGAGAAGCAGAGAAGGGTAGACTTCACAACTACCAGCTACTCGTGCTACTGATATATTTTTTTTTTCTCCTCCTCCTCCTCTTCCTTCAGGCTGAACGGGACGGGGATAAGATCTGGGCCACCATTTACACCGGGTCAATCAAGACGGACACACAGTGTCCCCACTCACCGCTCCTTCCGGGCTGCAGCAGGAGTGTCTCTTGGACAGCGTGTCCCGGAAGATGGAGCTGGACCTAGACCGCATAGACTACATCGAGGCTCATGGTGAGTTGACTGGGGAAAGGAATGAGAGGGGAATGGCGGAGGTGGAGGGAGAGTGAGTGTTGGATGTGCGTTGTTCCTAAGTGGGTTTTCTTTATGTAGATGTCGGTGAAGCGTTTAGTCAAATGTAAGAATGAAAGCTGCGGCAACAACAAAGGAAACAAGAAACAAGAAGTATCTAAGGTGCTGGCACAGTTGATCTAGAGCCAGTCCCCCAGCAGTACAGCTCAGCATAATGTAACGCGGTAGAGCAAAAAAAACCAAAAAGACTAAAAACATACTTAACGGTAAACACCAAGGGCCAACAGACGTTCTCATCGACCAAAAACAAGTGGAAGAAGTAGAGAACTCCACATACCTAGGCAGCTCTATCAACAACGCCAATGACCTCGACCATGAACTGGACTGTCGTATTGGGAAGGCAACATCAGCATTCAATCAGCTGAACAATATGGAACAGCAAGAAATTTCCCATGGAATCAAACTGAAATTTTATAACTCCAGTGTGATTTCAATGCTGTTATGTGGCTGTGAAACCTGGCAAACTGAAGACCACCCAGGAGAGGAAACTCGACGCCTTTGATACTAAGTGCCTACGTAAGATCTTGGCATCAAAATGGTCAGACTTTATATTAAATGAAGAGGTCAGGGAGAGGTCCAAACAGCTCACTGTGTCGACTATCGTCGGCAGACGGCGCCTCCACTGACTGGGCCATGCCTTAAGATTACCCTTATCAAGACCTGCAAACCAGGCCAATTAAATGGATCCCTGCAGCCCAGAGGAAAAGAGGACGACCCAGGATGAGCTGGCGACAAGACAGTGGAAAGTGACCTCAGACTCGTTGACAGGGGATGGAGTGACACTACTAGACTGGCTGAGGACCGTGCACAGTGGAGCGCCTTGACTGCCTCATGCGTCGCAAGACGCGGGAGCATCTAAGACTAAGTAAGTAAGTAAACCACTATTAGATACGACGCAGTGCAGTACAAACAGTACAAAACAACAAAGAATAACGCAACTCAATGTAACACACAACGCACTCAGAGAAACAAAACATAAAGCAATGCAACACAGAACAATAGAGTGACCCCACTTTGAATGTTTCAGTTCAACTGAAGATTTTATTTATTTGACGATAAACGTTTTTGAAGTTGCATTGGTCCAACACAGTGGTCACTAGTTAACACAAAAAGCTAGGCTTGAAAACGAGAAAAACAGCCAGACCAAAAAAAAATTTAAAAAACGAGAAAAAACAGCCAGACAAAAAAAGGAGAAAAACAGCCAGACAAAAAACGAGAAAAAAACAGCCAGACAAAACAAGAAAGAAAAAGAAAACAACAGCCGGACAAAAAAAAACGAGAAAAACAGCCAGACAAAAAAAAAAAAAAAAAAAAAAGAGAGCGAGAGAGAGAGCCAGAAAAAAAAAGAGAAAAACAGCCAGAGAAAAAGGTTCTTGTCTTGTTTTGAGTTCCACATATTCCGGTCTTTTCTTTTCGTCCGAAAAGTTTAAGCTGTCCGAATTTTACAACAGAGTTTCAATCATCTCGGTTTTATCTGTCTAAAACTCTGACCAAGCTAACTCAAATCAATGTGAATATTTCACTAATTTAACGTTCACCTCTGCGAACATTACGATGATCTGAGTTTCACTTATTCACACATTCCCTTTTTTGGAGTTCCAACCATCCAAACACCTCTCAAACCTGAGTTTTAGACATCCAGAAGTTTAGAATGATCTGAGTTTCGCCTATTCCAAAAGTCCAGTTATCTGAGTTTTACTAATGCATAATTTTCAACTTATCTGTGTTTCGCCGTTCTGAGAATTCCCTAAATCTGCGTCACTGATCCAGAATTCATTTCTCCCACAGTTCATTCATCCATACGTCAAATGCTGGACGTTTATTGGGGCGACGGTGTCACCAATGACAGTGTGCTGTCTATGACTCAGGCACAGGGACGAGTGCAGGAGACCCCGTGGAGGCCAATGCCGTGGGCAAGTTCTTCCTGAACAGGTGCTCTGACAGGCAGCGCTACATAGGCTCCGTGAAAACCAACATCGGTCACCTGGAGTCAGCTGCTGGAGTCGTTGGCATCATCAAGATTCTCCTCATGATGAAGGTGAGAACAGGTGTGTGTGTGTGTGTGTTGGGGGGGGGGGGGGGGGGGGGGCTGTGTGGGAAAGAGGGTGGTAGGGGCATGGCGGGTGGGTATGGGTGGGTGTGTAAAAAAAATATCAGTATTTGTATTTACACATAGTGTGTGAAAATCAGTGTCCGCATGAAGGGTTTGTTAGTTTGTTATGTCATGCTTACTCTTAAAATCATTGACATGTTTTCGGTCTCTTTGGTAAATCTCTTTTTTTTTAAAGCTTGTTTTTGCTGTTGCTTTTTTCCCCCCTTCTTTATCTAAAGCTTTGCTTATTTATTCGACAACATAATTATGAGCACACAAAGGATATACTATTTATGATTTTGTAATTCTGTGCAGTATTGGAAAATCATCTTTGAATAATTTTGATGGTGATGATAATGGTGAAGATAATGATGATGATGAATGATGATGATGATGATGATGATGATGCAGCTCAGACTGAGTTTCCATAGAGAAACCATTGTAATTTGTCTGGTAAAATCCTACATCCAAACTCCAGTTACCATGACATATAGACATTTTATTTTCAACATGAACACGGGTTTTCTTAATTTCCATATCATACACTTCAATATACAGTATCATGCTGTACATTGTCTAATTCCTTGTTAAAGTTTTTGTGACAGTATGGGGTGATCATTAATTTCGTGCTGTTACGATTTGTTCCAAAGGGAGGTGACTGCAGGCGGAAACTGAAATAAACTTGAAAGAAACATGCTATGCCGCATCCGGTTGAAAGAAAAACATTGCTATGCCGCATCCGGTTGAAAGAAACATTGCTATGCCGCATCCGGTTGAAAGACAAATTGCTATCCCGCATCCGTTGAAAGAAAAAATTGCTACCCCGCATCCGGTTGAAAGAAACGGTTGAAAGAAACATTGCTATGCCGCATCCGGTTGAAAGAAAAAACGTTGCTATTCCGCATCCGGTTGAAAGAAACGTTGCTATTCCACATCCGGTTGAAAGAAACATTGCTATTCCACATCCGTTGAAAGAAACATTGCTATCCCACATCCGGTTGAAAGAGAAAACATTGCTATCCCACATCCGGTTGAAAGAAACATTGCTATCCCACATCCGGTTGAAAGAAACATTGCATTGCCACATCCAGTTGAAAGAAACATTGCTATTCCACATCTGGTTGAAAGAAACATTGCTATCCCACATCCAGTTGAAAGAAAACATTGCTACCCCACATCCAGTTGAAGGAAACATTGCTATTCCACATCCAGTTGAAGGAAATATTACTATCCACATCCAGTTGAAGGAAACATTACTATTCCACATCCAGTCGAAGGAAACATTACTATTCCACATCCAGTTGAAGGAAACATTACTATTCCACATCCAGTCGAAGGAAACATTACTATTCCACATCCAGTCGAAGGAAACATTACTATTCCACATCCAGTCGAAGGAAACATTACTATTCCACATCCAGTCGAAGGAAACATTACTATTCCACATCCAGTCGAAGGAAACATTACTATTCCACATCCAGTCGAAGGAAAACATTACTATTCCACATCCAGTTGAAGGAAACATTACTATTCCACATCCAGTTTAGGAAAACCACATCCAGTTGAAGGAAACATTACTATTCCACATCCAGTTGAAGGAAACACATTACTATTCCACATCCAGTTGAAGGAAACATTTACTATTCCACATCCAGTTGAAGGAAACATTACTATTCCACATCCAGTTGAAAGAAACATTACTATTTCACATCCAGTTGAAAGAAACATTACTATTCCACATCCAGTTGAAAGAAACATTACTATTTCACATCCAGTTCGCACCCAGTTTGACGAATTACATCATTATCTGTTCGTTCTTCATTTCATTGTCTTGATTTTTTTTTTTTTTTTTTTTTTTTTTTGTCTTGCCTGAAGAAGACTACAGAGGTCGTAACGCGTCGTGCTTGTCTTGCGATTTGCTTTTTCGTCCTGTGACATCCTAATTTTATTTTTTAAGTTCATACTGTTAAGGCTAATGATTTCTGGCTCTAAATAAAAATCGGCATTCTTGCATAGTCAGTTATGTTTATGATTATCAGTATCATAAAGTTAAAAACCAAAAAAAGGGAAAAAAGAATTCAAACAGAGAAATGTATGTTTTTGGTAGGGTAGGGGTGATGGTTGTGGATTTAAAGAAATGATCTCTTTGAATATGTATAAAACTGGAGTGGCCAGTCTTCAAATATTTTGGAATTAAACCAGCAACACATTCTTAACGACATCCAAGACAGAAAAATGGTCAATTTGTGTATGATGAAGCAACAAGTTTTCGACTGAAACTGAAAAGAACCCAAATGTTAGATTTCCGATACTCCTGTGATGACTTTGAGCAGTTAAAAACAAGGATTTGGTTATGTTGGGACAGAAAGAAAATTGCCACTACGTCTAATTGTATTATAGTGAAGATTTGAAAATAAGATAATCAGTAAGAGAGTTCAGCTGTATTTGAGTTATTTCTTAATCGCCGTTGCTCAGAACAGTCGTCGTGTTCATAATGAATAATCACACAAATAAAAGGAATCC
>JADBJO010001503.1:20000-23088 GCA_016801955.1 Conus betulinus
TAATAATAGCCTACAAGGGACACTGAATGCAGAATGTTGGTCAAAGTCAAGAAAGAACAATCGTCAAGGACACTTCCCAGTACAACACACCTTCAGGTGGTAGCCGAAATAATCCTTTTCCAGTTAATGTTCAATACATCTGATGTTTCGCAAAGTGGAAATAAGCAAACCACCAATCAGCATTATTTTGTTTGACTGAGTTGATATCTCATTGTTCGATTTTTGTCTACTATCACAAGGCAAATAAAGAAAGAATCTACCGGAAATAAGATAAATTAAGTGGCCCATGAGGAAAGAGTCTCAGACAGAAAGTGTTGACCTGTTGATACACACATTTCTTGTGTCATGAGGAAAGAGTCTCAGAAAGTGTTGACCTGTTGATACACACATTTCTTGTGTCATGAGGAAAGAGTCTCAGACAGAAAGTGTTGACCTGTTGATACACACATTTCTTGTGTCATGCAGCTGAGGGCAGATCTGACCACTACGTTGCGCACAAAGTACACGGGGCTACAGATGACCGAGTTGCACGTGCCGGTGGCCTATCACAGCCCTCACGTGGACCCCTGCAAGGCACTGTTAGCGGCGGAACTGCAGGACCTGCAGGCTCAGGCCCCAACTGTCCCCCTGGTGTCCAGTGTGACAGGAACCACGCTGACCAAAGGTCAGTCCGCGCAAGAATTAAAGAATGTGTTACCTTAATTTTCTAGTCTCTACTGTGTTGTGTTGTGTAGTATTCTGTTGTATTGTACTGTGTTGTGTTGTATTGTACTGTGTTGTGTTGTGCTGTATCATTGTAAACTGTTGTATTGTACTGTGTTGTGTTGTGCTGTATTAGTGTATACTGTTGTATTGTATTGTGTTGTGTTGTATTATTGTATACTGTTTTATTGCACTGTATTGTGTTGTGCTGTATTACTGTATACTGTTGTATTGTGTTGTCTCGTGCAGTATTATTGTATACCGTTGTATTGTACTGTGTTGTCTCGTGCAGTAATATTGTATACTGTTGTATTGTACTGTGTTGTCTCGTGCAGCATTATTGTATACTGTTGCATTGTACTGTGTTGCGCTGTGCAGTATTATTGTCTGCTGTTGTCTTGTACTGTGCTGTCTGTTAAAACTAAGGCTACATCCCATTTGCCTAAAGGTCAAAGGGCAGTGAACAGGTAGACGCATTTTGAAAGACGGAACTCATCCTTCTCTGCCCATCGCCATCGCTTTCTGGATTCAGTTCACTTCCTGTTTACTGCTGGAGGGACAAAGACGGTGTTCAAGCCATAAAAAAAAATCCACACGTGGTTCGAACTCACGACCATCAGCTTCACAGCTTGATGCGTTGACCACTGGACCACATGCCTCAGTGATGTTGTAGTGTGCTGTATTGCGTGGCATTGTATTGTGCAACACTGTAATGTGTGGTGTTACATTGTGTTTTGTGTCGTGGTGCATTTTGCGGCATTCGTTTGTATTTGCTTTGTCGCACTGACTTGTGTGTTCCATTGGGATGCGTGACATCATGTGATGCTGTAGTGCATTGTGCATATCATCCTATGTTGCTATTTAATGCTTTGCGCCATAGTGTAGTGTAGTGTTGTGTAGTGTAGTAGTGTTGTGTTGTGTTGTGTAGTGTAGTGTAGTGTAGTGTAGTGTAGTGTTGTGTAGTGTAGTGTAGTGTGGTGTGGTGTGGTGTGGTGTGGTGTGGTGTGGTGTAGTGTAGTGTAGTGCATTACTTTCTGTTGTCCTGTATTTATTTTTTTTGTTTTGTACTGTAATTTATTGTTCTGTTCTATATTGAAATATGTTTGATTATTGTATGGTTTGTATGGTAGTGGTCGGTTTGCTCTGTCTTGTATTATAATACCATTATACTATTTCATATTTACTCATCTATAATACCAAAATTTAGAAAGAGTGGGGGTTAGTTGCCGCCACGGACATTGACAAACAAAGTACAGGACAAGACACGATGCATTTCGACCTCTTGGGTCTTCATCGATAATAGACTGGATTATATCGTATTATGTTATTTGTATCATATTGTGTCTTATCATATCATATACTAAATCGTTATTTTATTACATCATGTCATATCATACATTACATTATATCATATTCCATTACATTATATTATATTATACCATATCATTTCATATCATATCATATCCTATCATAATTATCATATCATATATCATATTACATTATGTTAGGTTATATCGTACTATATTATACTATATCATGTGGTATGTTGTGTTGTGTTACACTATATTATACTATGCTATACTGTACCATACTATATCATACCATATCATTTCATATGCAGTGCATCGCATTCTTTGTTGCTTAGCAGTATACTGCATGCTGTGGCTATCTTAGAACAACAGTTTTCTCTAATTTGGGCCACACATCTCGTAGAAAATGCATCTCAACACATATTCTTCTTCTTGATTTCTTCTTTTTTTTTTTCCATCCCACAAAAAGTTAAACAAAAGGGAGTCAAGCTCTTGTAATAAGGCGTGGCAAGGGTCTGGTAGATTGAGAAATAAATATGTCAGTTTTGACATTGCTAAACATTTTATGACAGCAATTTTTCCAAATGGAGTTAGCTGTCTCTTTGACCATTTATGTAAAATCCTTCTAACTTCATCAAGTTTTCCTTCAAAATTAATCTGCACAATGCGATCAATCTCAAGGGAGAACTTGATTCCTAATATTTTGAAAATTCCTGATTCCAACAAAAATTTTGGTCTCGTAGATATCTTATTTGTGACTTTTTCCTACTACCAATCCATACTAACTGGGTTTTTTCACCATTAATTTTCAAGCCAGAAAGTTGTGCAAAAAGATTAAGAATCCTGACAGCTTCTCGCAATGACTTTTCACTACCGTCAAGACAAAGAGTGGTATCGTCAGCAAATTGAGAAAGTAGGGCTTCAGTATTATTAATTTTAATACCTTTAATTCTATCATTTTTACGTATCATGATGGACATAACCTCTGCACAAATCAAATACAAATATGGAGACAACGGGTCACCCTGACGAACACCTCTGCACACATTGAACCATTCAGAGTAAAGGCCATTTAC
>JADBJO010001503.1:31009-43509 GCA_016801955.1 Conus betulinus
TGGCATGACGTAAGTAGTGACGTAGTGAGACTTTTGATGGAGACATCAAAGATCATTTTTCGATTTTATTATGCATACTTATCTTGGCGCCATAGTAGTATTCTTCTTTGGTGTTCAGAGATTCTGCGTTATCCTTCCGTATTCTGATACTTCCCCTATTGTCACACCACTCTCTCTCTCTCTCTCTTTCTCTCTGTGTGTGTGTGTGTGTGTGTGTGTGTGTGTGTGTGTGTGTGTGCGCGCGCGCGCGCGCGCGCGCGTGCGTGCGTGCGTGCGTGCGTGCGTGTGTGTGTGTGTGTGTGTGTGTGTGTGTGTGTGTGTGTGTGTGTGTGTGTGTGTGTGTGTGTGACTACGTGCAGTTTGTACAATGATCTAATCATAAGACCGTTAAGGGTGTATATATATAATCATTCAATGAAAGAACAAAACGTATGAATATAATATGAAAATCACAGAGTAGGTTTGCACGAATATTCAAGTTGCCAGCAGAACCATTCAATTCAGGGAATAATTGGATTAAGAATGAAGTTGCTGAATGGTGAGCGCAGTCCGGCTAACTATCCAATCATTTCATGATTAGAACAATTTGAATAATTATACACATATTTCATAACACACTCTCTATCAGTATAATACCATCTAATCACGAAGACAGTTGAATTAACCATACAATCGAGGGCCGGAATAGCCTACTGATAGAGCGCCGGACTCGTAATCTTGGTGATCCGGGGGTTGCGGGTTCGAATCTCCGCCGGGCCGTTTTGATACAGGGGGATTTTTCCCACGGAGTTAACATTCGTTCTGATTCTATTTGCCGTGCAGTCCTTCGAATGAGACTATAAACCGTGTGATCGCACGCATAACATCTTGCACGCAAGTAAAATCCCATCACCAACTTTCGGAAGAGAAAGCCAGTTTGGCCGTTGGTATGGAAAGACCTTACACACAGCGTGCATCTTCCCCAAAGTTGGGAGTATGACTGCCTTATTGGCAGGAAAAAAAAGTCATACATACACAAACTCCACTCCCTTTGTTGGGTAGATGGGATTTAATCCTTGCCTTTCTATACAGGGAGAGTCCGCAGGTGTGTCAGCCTGCGTACGCAGCAACAAAGAAAAAAGAAAAAAGAAAAGAACGTACCATTGCTCAGTGGAAAAGTGTGCTGACAAAAATTTCGTGCACACTGTTCATGAGAACCATCTATCAAACAGTGTTGAGGTCCCAACCGGAGTCAGCCTGGTGAGTCTCCTACCGCGTTTCCTCTTCCCCCTGATCATGGACCGGATCAGGAAGACCCCCACAAGAGACGGGAACCAGTGAATACAGCGGACATTGCCCACACAGCTGGGAGGTCTCCACTATGCTCACGACCTCATGCTCCTTCCGCACGACCTCAGCCACACACGCAGAACAACCACCCGCCTGGCAAGGCCTTCGGTTCGGAGGGGTTCAGGATCAACGACAGGACAACCCAAGTCATGAAGATCAACACCACTGCCAACACAGCAGGCACAGTCAGTGGGGTGTCTGTGAAGAGGTCGTGTCCTCTAGGCACCTGTACAGCATGGCCGAGAGACAGGTTTGGAGGAGGAGGGCAGGAGGACACTGACAAAGACGTGGCTTCAAGGGTAGGCGAAATGCAAGCGCTCTTTGTCATGCTGAAGAAGATCTGGGCCTGTAAGCGAAACTAGCACAGCAACACAGCTGGCATTTTTTGTTTTTTTCAATTCCAGCGTCAAGTCGGTCTTGTTCTACAGCCCTGAGAAGTGGGAGAACACCAAAAGCCATGCATGAGAGGTTTGAATAAGTATACCCTGAAACCACGATGGACTGACACACGATTTCTAGTCACGTGAAAAGGATGGGTGAGTAGAAAGATGAGAAGGAAGAGTAGAAAAAGGAGGAGAGAAGAGAGGGAGGAACAGGTGGAGAACAAAGAGGAGTAGAGGGGAAATGAGTAATAGCAGAACAGAAAAGGGCGGAAGGATAAGAAAAAAAAGGAGTAAAAGGCGAACGATCAGAACGTGGAGGGGTAGAAGGAGAAGGATTAGAAGAGGAGGGGTAGGAGAAATGGGAGTGGATGAGAGATACGTTGAAGAAGGCGGATGAACAGAACAAGGGAAAAGTGGGAAAGTAGAGAAGTGAGAGGAGAAAAAAGAAAAAAAGAGAGAGAGAGAAGGCCGAAGAAGGAGTGACCGGTGCCACAAGACAGAAGAACACTGGGAAGATGAGCAGCAGAAGAAGGAGCGGTGCCACAAGACGGAAGAACACTGGGAAGATGAGCAGAAGAAGGAGCGGTGCCACAAGACAGAAGAACACTGGGAAGATGAGCAGAAGAAGGAGCGGTGCCACAAGACAGAACACTGGGAAGATGAGCAGAAGAAGGAGCGGTGCCACAAGACAGAAGAACACTGGGAAGATGAGCAGAAGAAGGAGCGGTGCCACAAGACAGAAGAACACTGGGAAGATGAGCAGAAGAAGGAGCGGTGCCACAAGACAGAAGAACACTGGGAAGATGAGCAGAAGAAGGAGTGGTGCCACAAGACAGAAGAACACTGGGGAGATGAGCAGAGAAGAAGAGCGGTGCCACAAGACAGAACACTGGGAAGATGAGCAGAAGACGGAGTGGTGCCACAAGACAGAAGAACACTGGGAAGATGAGTCTAAAACGAAGGATGGAGGAGTAAAGACAAGTAAAAGGGCGATGCGTACAGAGAGCGAAAGACTAGAACGAGGAGGAGGAGGAGAAGGCAGAGGAGTAGATGAAGAACGAGGTATAGCAGGGAGAGGAATAGATGAAGCAGAAGAAGTGTAGAGGAGGAGCAGCAAATTATACGAGTAGACGGGAGAGAGTCAGAAAGAGGAATAATCCTGCAAGCAACGGGGTTAGAACAGGTGGGGAAGTACTGACAGGAACTGACGGTGGGGAAGTGACAGGTTCTTGTATCAGAAGTCAGAGGAGTGAAAAGAAGGTGAATGACGGGAAGAAGATGCAGGACCAGCAAAAGAAGACGGAGAAGTAGAAGGTGAACAAGACGGAACAGAACTACAATGAAAAGGAGAGTAGAGAAAGGAGGAAGGAGAAGAGAGAAACAAGAGGAAAAACAGGAAGAGGGGTAGAAGAAGGGGTAGAAAGTAGAAATAGAAGGGTAGAAACAGGGAGGAGCAGAAGAAGAAGGTGGGGGGGTGGAAGGAGGAGGGGTGGTGGATGAGGACGAGAGGGCAGAAGGCTCAACGACTCGGACGGTTCCCATCTAAAAACACTCATGTCATTGTCCGTCGTTTTCCCACAAGGTTGCACCTAATAACAATTCCTCTCTGACGCCAGCACCTAAAATAACAGCAGTGATGCCAAGAGCAATGGCACCACAACTTCCACCACCACCACCACCACCACCACCATCATCATCAACATTTTCATCATCATCATCATCATCATCATCATCATCATCATCATCATCATTAATGATAACAATGACAATGGCGGGCACTCCACAATGTCAACACAAACATAGCAACCACCACCATCACTATCACTAATAACAACATGATTTTCTATCTCTACTCCATGAAATTAGCCGGTTCTCACGTAAGGAAAAGTGAATTAGTGACCATGGCGGCTAGGAGTTTGAGGTCATTTGTGACCATGGCTGCTAAGAGTTTGAGGTCATTTGTGACCATGGCGGCTAGGAGTTTGAGGTCATTTGTGACCATGGTTGCTAAGAATTTGAGGTCATTTGTGACCATGGCGGCTAGGACCTTATTCTAGGTCTGGCTGTTCATAAGATATGTTCAAAACAGTTGTTTTCTTTTCCCTGCTCGAATTCGTGACTAAATTTTCACACACATCACACACACATCTGCGGGTTCCTTTTTATTGGCATACCCTGAAGATGTTTGTTATTCTTGTTATTCATGTCTGTATTCTCTCAACTCTACGAGTCATTCCCAAAGTGCATTATTTCATAATACTGAAAAAGAAAATTCTCATGATCCCTAGATTCCATCATCGGAAGCACACATACCTATAAATAAACTGAATCGTATCAATCATACGTACGCTTTCAAAACTAAGCGGCTTTACAGTTGTTTGAAGAATCTGTATTTTCTAACACTTAAAACGTTGATGCCTCTGCGTACAAGTCTAAGTATATACCAAGTTGTAGCAGAACAATCAGAATTGGCGTGTTGCCGAAATTCATATTGCCTTTCCCAGACATAACTCCCGAATGACTCCCCAACTGATTCATGGTAACATATCCTTCCTTGTAATGACACACTAATTTCCTTAAATCCCCTCCCTCGAAAAAAAAAAAACACACCATAAATTCGCCAAACATATTTCCACCGTTACAAGGACATAACGATTATCTCTACAATCTCCTTCCTTACAATGACACAGCGACAATCTTCAAGGACATAACGATTATCCCTACAATGTCCTCCCTTACAATGACACAGCGACAATCTTCAAGGACATAACGATATCCCTACAATGTCCTCCCATACAATGACAAAGCGACAATCTTCAAGGACATAACGATTATCCCTATAATTTCCTCCCTTACAATGACAAGCGACATTCATTCCCTACAGTTCCCTCCCTCACCATGACTCATCGATGCTCGCCACTACTTCTCCCATACTCCCCCTCCCTGTGCAGTGATAAATTGACATTTACTAACGTCTCAGTACAAACCTGAGCAGCCTCTGGCTACCACTCACAAAACAAAACAAGAATCGAATATTCCCCCTTTCGAACAATGTGTAGAGGGTGGTTTCTGCACTTTTCTCTGCTTGCATAATGACCAGACAACAGCCACAAGAAGAAGTGACGACAAAGACAGCAACAACACCAACAACAACCAGCATTACCACCTCTGCCAGCTCTCTGGCTCTCTCACAAAACCGAGACGGCTCCGCTGTTCTATGCAACATTGTTTGCGTTCTGCGAGAGACTGACCACAAGACAATAACATTCGCACCATCACCACCATCAATGTTCAGCACGGCACACGGCACAAAAATCAGACCAGGTTTGCTTTTAGGAGCAGACGCGAAATTTCACCCCACAATTCCTGGCCCGTCCGAAACTTCCCTATTCCCCTGCCCCACCACCTCCTCGCTACACCTCCCTCCCTTCACCCCTCTCCCCTTCCTCCGCCACCCCTCTCTCACCTCTGAGTGGCCCCAGTGGGAGTTGCAGTCACGTGACTTTCCGCCGTTCAACCTGTCTCTGGTCCCTACAATAGTTCATTTAACTGTAGTGAGTAATCACATGACAACAACAAAGACATCAACAACCACCCTTGTAACGTGGGCTGCAACCGGTGTAGGGTAGAATAGCCCCCCCCCCCCCCCCCCCCCCCCAACCCAGCCCCCTCCCCTCCCCTTCATTTAGAATCCTCTCAGTAAAACAGGATCTTGTGCTTTTTGTTCGCGACTGATTCTGCGCCAAGGATGCAATGTTTTCATTCAAGTCTGTTTTTGTTTGGTTTGGTTTGGTTTGGTTTTTCTTTCTTGTTTCTGTTTTCTGGCACAGCGTATGCGTAAGATTTGTTTTTCAATGACTTGCTTTGTCACGATAGTATACAAGAGACCTCAGAAAATGAATCTGATTAAGAAAGAACAAAAAACCCCAAAATATACATGACAGTTTACCCACATTTAACATTAGTTTTTTTTAACATGTTTGTTTTGTTTGTTTGCTTGCTTGTTTGTCAGTGAGCAAGATTACATCCAAACCACTGAGGATATTCGAACCAGTCTCGGTTGCCGAAAGAGACTGTGACTCAAGGTCGGCACCCATCAAATGTGAATGAAGATCCGTGATAGCGGATCCTGCTTCAATGGCATATCTAGGATCCACTCTGCCATATGACTCAACAACAACAACAACAACAACAACGTAGCTGCCAGACGGAGTGTGGACCCCGGACAAACCCTTGCCATTTTTTCGTGCGGATTTGTGATGAGGAACAAGAGGAAACGACGGAGCCCGGGTCTGGGTACTATTGGCGGAGGAGTACGCTATCCAGCGTGCTCTTCTAGGTAACAGTGTGTGGCATTTGCGTAGCCTTGGTGCCCCTTCAGACAGATTGGCCGTGCAGTTTGTCGTGCACACAGATCGAGCTGGTAAAAGCAAACAAACAACAACAACAACAACAAGAGTAACAACACCACAGTAACGACAACAACAACAATACAACAACAACAATAACAACAACAACAGCAGCAGCACAACAACAACAACAACAACAGCAACACAACAACAACAACAACAATAACAACAACAGCAACAACAACACAACAACAACAACAACAACCATAACAATAACAACAATATCAGCAACAACAACTACAACAAAGTACGTCAGTGTGCGAGGCCCCACATTATTTTTTGTTTGTTTGAGTGCACGGTCGTGGTTTTGTTTACCCATTTTATGTGGAACTGACGAAAGAAGTTATCCAGGATGAAATCCTTGTTTACAGAATTTTGCAGGAATAAATCCCAGTTGTTGAAAATTTGAGGACGCAATAAATTCTTCAGGAAAGAATCTTGCTGGTATGAATCCCTTGTTATAGATTTTTGGAAGGACAAATTCCTTGTCATAGAATTTAACGAGATAAGCCCCCGGCCAAAATGTTGCAAGACTAAATTGCTTAGTACAGAGTCTTGCAGGAGGAAGACTTTGGAACAGAATTTCAAAGGGATAAATCACTTAGTACAGAATTTTTGCCGGTGTGTATTGCTTACATCCAAATTTTGCAGGGGAAAGTCCCTTGTTACAGAATTTTACTGGGATAAATTCCCTGGTAAAAAAAAAAAATGAATCGTTTGGTACAGGATTTTGCAGGAATAAATCCCTTGGACCCGTGGAAAGAATTTTTCGGGAACATCCCATGGTGCATGATTTTGCCAGACTTATCCCAGGATCAATCCCTTGTGTGATGAATTTGTTGTTACAAGATTTTTACGGGAAAAGACCCTTCTCGCAAATTTTTTTCCTGGATAAATCCTTTGGTGTTCACTGTGGCCAGAATACATTTCTTGTCACAGATTTTGCCAAGATGAATTTCTTCTTACAGAATTTTGAGGCAGACATCGCTTGTTATATAATGTTACTCGGATAAATCCATTTCTAAGGAATTTTGAAGCGATAATTCCATTGCATCAGAATTTTGCTGGGATAAATCCCTTAGTACATTTGCTTGGATAACTGTCTTGGCACAGAAATTTACGTGGAAAAATCCGCTGTTACATAATTTCGCCAGGAAAAAAATTCATGTTGCAGAATTTTACAAGAACAAATTGCTTAGTACAGACCTTTGCAAAAATGAATTCCTTGTTACAGAGTTTTTTTGTAGCGATAAATCCCTTAGTACATAGTTTTGCTAGCATGAATCCCTTGTTATAGAATTTAGGAGGGATAAATCACTTTTCCTTTAACATTGCAGGGATAAATCCCTTCGCACAGAATTGTGTTGATATAAATCTTTTGTCACAGAATTTGCAGGTTTAAATCCTTTGGTACACAATTTTGAAAAGACAACTCCTTTATCAAATGCTCTTCACATCATCAAGCTGTTGTTACAGATTTTGCGAGATAAATCCTTTTCACAGGGTTTGTGGGGATGAATTGCTTGTACAGAGTCTGCTAACACAAACCTCCTAACACAGAATTTTACACAGATAAATCTCTTCGTATAGAATTCTACTGATTTAGATCTCTTTGTTCAAATTTTGCAGGGGCAAATCCCTTGCTATAGAAATTTGCAGGGATAAATAAATACCATGTAGGATTTTTTTTTTTTTTTTTTTTTTTTTAGAATTTTGCAGGAATAATTCGCAGGTCGTAGAATTTTGACGGCATGAATCCATTGTTACTGTAAAAATCCAGTGGCACAGACTTTAACAGCGACAAGTCCCTCGTGACGCAATTTGCAGAGATAATTCATTTGGTACAGAGTTTTGAAGGAAGAAATCCCTTGTTACAGAATTTTTTTGCCGAGATAAATCTCTTGGTACAGAAATTTGCAGGGAAAAATGTCGTTTTACACAATTCTGCATAGAGGAATGTATTGTCACAGAATTTTACAGGGATAAATCCTCTACTACAGAATTTTGCAGTAAGAAATCCATATCACAGAATTTTGCAGGGATAGATCCCCTGTTACAGAACTTTGCATGGACGAATACCCTATTACAGACTTTTGCCAGCATAAATCTCCTGTTACAGAATTTTGCAGTGATAAATCCCTTGTTGCTGTGGACCGGGTTCTTTTATGTGCGCAAAATGCATGCTTTGATGTATCATTCATCAAAAAGACTTGCACCCAGACCACTTTTAGCGGGAAAAGGAGGAGAAAAGCGTCTTGCGCGGGGACTACAACCACGGCACCATCGGAAATGATGTAACGGGGGAAACCACCAGAAGCTCAGCCAGGGGGTAAATGTGATGGGGGAGAAACTTTATGTGGACACCGGTGGGAGGTCTCTAAGCAGCTCTTGGAGGAGAAGGACGGTCTTTGATCTGGTGGGGTCCCCGGGGACCACGTACAGTAACTCACAGACGCTGTTTACGTCCAAGGGAAATGCCTCACGTTTGCAAGGGTGGTGGTAGAGGTAATGTGGGATGTGGTGTTTATGGTACCGTGGTAATTGTGGCTCTAGCGGTGGAGACGGTAGTGTGTGTGTGTGTGAGAGAGAGAGAGAGAGAGAGAGAGAGAGAGAGAGAGAAGGGTCTCTTACTTTAAACTCGAGGACACAACCACGAGAGGTTCACTCTTAGACTGTTTAACAGATACACATCCCATCGATATCAGACAGTAGTTTTCATGGATAAATATTCCACACTGAAAAAAAGGTTCTCCAGAGAGTGCTAGACTCTGTCCCTAAGTCATTGTTGTTTTTACTCTACTCTGACAATCTTCATTGTGACACTGAATCTGCTAGAAGCCGACGATACAAGCATATTTTTTAGCGACGGGAATTTATATTGCAAAGAAAGAAATCTTACAAGCTGATCTAAATAAACGCATGGTCCAAAGCATTGAAGTTAATCTTTCATGAAACACAGACAGAGCTACTTAGCGTATTCTGAGAAAATGTGGTTTCCCACGAACTGTGCTTTGAGAACATTACAGTGCAGCCACAAAGATCATCTGGGAGCCATCCTGCAAAGCAAATGCAGATGGGGAGAAAAAAAAAATAGACGGTATAAATTTTAAAAAGCAATAATGATTAATCCACCAGATAACAGAGACAAACAAACGACAAAAGAAAACACGACGCGTTTCGACCTCTTAGGCCTTCTTCAGGTAAAACAAGCAACATTCAGGTCAATGCAAAACCAGCAACGAGCAGTCATTTATCTTCTCGAACTCGGCGCAAGATGAGGGTTGAATGATTCAAAACACGTCGTGTTTTGTCTTGTAATTTGCCCCTGTTGTCGGGCGGGCTAACTATAATTGCTTTTAAACTTTTCTTTCATTTTCCGCCTGCTGTCATCTCACTTCGAAACTATCGACGGTATAGATGCGAAAGTTCGATTTCTCATAAACTAACATTAAAAAAAAAAAAAACAAGAATACTGTACCGCTGAACGAAATAAACAAATTACACGACATAACTGACACGTTTGGACCTCTTGGGTCTTCTCCAGGTAAGAGAAAACAACATTGAAGACAATGAAAATGAAGAACGAACAATCACTTCAATACAAAACAATTAAGGGTAGCAGTGAGTATGAGTCAATGGCAGTTTCAAAGTTAGGTAACTGTAAGCTGAAACTGGTCCAAACTTAAAAGAAAAGTTACTATACCGCTGAACGAAAAAAAAAAAAACAACAAATTAACGTCTCGTAAAGTAGCTACGCTCTTTTAAGTACAAGTTATCAAAAGGGCTCTTAAAACTCTTTACAAATCATTTATCCTGCTACTTTTGGATTATGCCGGTATCGTCTGGGGAAAAAATGCACAGAGTTTCAATCAAATAGTTTAGAAATATACAGTTAGATGCGTTGTACATTACGACAGATGCTGTCCGGGAACCAGCTTCGAAACGTTATTGGAAGAATCGGAATTCTGCGCGTAAAATAATCATGTGTTACGAGATAATCCACAGCAGTTGTCCAAACTATCTGTCTGATCTACTGCCACTCTTAGTTTAAAAACGTCAATGATCATCACCTCCGGAAACCCTATGAACCAACTATCCCTCGTCACCGAACAGATGTATACCATATATACACTCTCTTCGTTCAACTGCAGCCATTTGAAATACCCTTTCCTCTGCCATTTTTGGAAAACTAGTCTCTCAGCCACCTCAAAACGTCACCCTTCCTCTGTCAATGCCTCTGTTCCTCCCTATTGTTATCAGAGAAACAGAAAGGGACCAACTACTCACTGTTGATTAAGACTAGGAATAAATGGCTTGAATTATGATCTTGATAATCGTCACTTTGTAAAGATCTATCATATGCTTGCGCTTGTCCCCAAGGTACTGCCGAAAACTTTTTCTCTTACGCTGTTCCAAGTACACTTTGCATGGAACAAAGACAATCCACAACATTTCTCAAGAACAAACACCTGTTCGTAAATGGTTATTCACAATGCCCCGTTAGCTTACAAATTAATAACGTTTTTTTTTTTATTCTGTCCACAACTCTGTTTCACAAATTTACGTTTTGAATTAGAACTTCAGCTTTTTCACGTTTGTCAGCTGCCCTGCTGCACAATACGGATGTGCACTTAAGACACTGTTTCACCTGTTTTTTAATCATGATGGATGTTTGATTATCTTTTCTTATTTCGTTCAGAACTGGTCTGTGTCTTTATTGAGGTGTTATTCAGTGTTGTATCCCGGTTTATTACTGATTTTGCGCATTTGTTAAATGTTTTCCACATGCTGACATTCACTGACAGGTGTATCCTCCTTTTCTTCATCCCCTGGTACTCCCCCCCTCCGCCCCCATTCCACCACACTTGCCTATTGTTTCTTTTCTTTATTTGATTTGATTTACACATTTCTTGTCTCTTTTTCTTCAATTTAAAACTCCAACGTCGTTCATCTTATCATAAGTTCACGCACCACTGTTCAGACATTCACTGCAGACTGTAATGAGCAGGCATCATAAGATAGGTCTTTCTATAAGGCTTTCTTCCTGTCTTATCTCATTTTTATCTGTATTCAACTTTATGACACGATTCAAATAGAAATCGTATTTAAACCAGAACAACTTCACTAATCCAAAAGAAAGGCTTAAGTTTCTGCCTATCAACATTCCTATCAGTAACACTTTCCTCCGCAACAAAAAGTCAACAGATTTGGGGTTAGGTACCACGTGACCCTCTCTGATCAAGCATACACTGCCTGTCCCAGGTGATTACAGATTTCATGCAACTAAGAACATCGAATGTATTCAGCCAGATTCTAGCGGTGAAGGGCTCGTGTGCTGAGCACATGATCATAGAGTGACAAAGTGGAGACAGATTTCCTGTCTGCTCTGTGTTGAAGGAGAAGGTGCTGGCCCTGTCTGATCCAGGCATCTTCATCAACGTCACACTGCCTAGCCAACGTACCAGGGTGAGACAATCAGAGTGTTGTCGTCTGTCACATACCTCTCAGGCCCTGCTTCTGGACTGGTGAATGTCAACAGACACCGTTGAACATCATGGAACACCACTGGACACTGAATACCACTGAAGCGACAACAGCAATGCTGGGTATCTTCTGGTGAGTATCCTTACAGCGACCTTATAATCCTCATGTTGCTAAGCCGGGACTGCCCTAGACACTGTCCTGGGGAAAAAGCAGGGAGGGGGAGGATGGTATTCAAAAGGAATGAGCGTTGCGAAATTATTGCCATGGAGGGAACACAGAGTATGGAAAGGAAGGGGGGGGGGGTGGGGGGGGGGGGGGTCTGAAAAATTCAGAGCATCACTGCGTGCTGTCTGGAGCTAAAAAGCTGGTCTGCTGCGGTCTGACCAGCAGACTGAGAGAGCTGACCGCTGCGGGCAGCCATTCCGTTCCATTCCTGGTGCTAAAAGCTCAGTGCTGGCGTGGTCACCGACACCTCCAGAGTCACCATCAGTCAACGGGGACACGTCATCGGGGGTCCATGCAGAGGACCCACCGTGGCGGTTTTCACGGAAAGGAAGATGCCTTTGGCAGACACTCTGTCGAAGGCCGCCCGCAAGCGACAACAGTGGTTCCATGAATAAGACATGAGTGTTCACGCTTCACACCCCCGCACTGGGCTGTTACACGGATGGACGCCGAAAGAACGTCGGCCTCTAATCGCCAACGGCGGGAAAATCTGCAAGCTTTCAATGCTGACAAGTTGCCGGTGCCAGTGGGATAAACGACACAATGGGTTATGGCACGTTATAGGTCCAGAGGACAAAGTAGGCCAAGTGTTATGGCATGTTATTCCCCCAGCACTCAAACTACAAGGCTTGTCAACACCATCCAACAACAATTTGTTCAGGAACTGTTT